>APFE031470857.1:0-20035 GCA_000404065.3 Pinus taeda | reverse complement strand
TTTTGTGATCACACTATGGTGCTTAACTCCTCTATAAATACCTGAATCAGAAAATTGACAATTTAGTTATATTGTGAATCATGCACCATAAAAAGGAAAATGTAAGATGTAACTAATGTAAAATGTAGCTATTGCTAATGGCTATGGTAGTTTTGTTTGTATTTACTACATTGAATAATTAACAACTCTTTTAAACTTACTTTCAATTTCACTGAAACATATTTGACTTGAGCTTGTAATTGAAACTTGTGATGATTATGGACATATCATAGTTCAAATCATTCTTCTCTATTGAAAATTATTCCTCAAGATTTCATTTTTCATGAGCATTAATTTCCCTTTATGATGGAATTCATTTATTTCGATTATTGGGAACATAAATTAGCACTATAAGGTGAATGTTAGCTACAAATGATATTTCCTCTAGTAAAGGCCAAATGACTTGAGGCTCCCAATCTACTTTTTACATTCATACATCCTCAATTCTCTTCCCAATGAAGTAGAAAATCAAGGAATTAAGAACAAGTGAAAGGTCATAATATAATTCACATGTAACTTACACAATTTGTAACAAGAAAAACAAGGATAGACATGAGTTCATAATGTTTCCAGTTAAGATATCTATATTCTTAGATTCCTTTTTAGGTAAGACATTTATAATCCTAAATTTTAAAATTTATTTTAGAGTAAGTAATATAACCATTGATCATTATCATTTTAACCATAGTAGTATGAAATTAGAAAAAAGGAAATCTCATAATCACACTATGCAGAGGATTTGATAGTACTCTATAGAAATATTGTTTTTGATACCATGTTTTAATGGTATAATATATTTTAATTAAGTAGACAGGGGTGTTTATTTCAAGATATGAATTTCAAAAATTTTAATTAATTTTCAGGAATTATTAGGTAAATAGTATGGATTTATCCTTCATAGAATATTTTAAAATATTCTTTAATACTATTCACAAATCAAATGTTGAGATTTATCTCTAAGGTACTTATATCATTCTTCTCTTTTAATTAAGAATAATTGAAAAGTTATAATATAATTCACATATAACTTAGACAAATTGTAACAACAAAATAATAACAAACATGAGTTCATAATGTTTTAAGTTAAGACATTTATATTATTATAGCCCTTTTTAGTGAAGACATTTATATTCCTAAATTTTAAAATACTTTTTAGAGTATGTAATATAACCATTGATCTTTATCACTTTAATTATAGTAGTACGCAAATAGAAAAAGGGAAATTTCATAATCACACTATGAAGAGGATTTGATAGTACTGTGTAGAAATATTGTTTCTTTATCATGTTTTAATAGTATAATATTTTAATCAAGTAGTTAGGTGTGTTTATTTCAGGATATGTATTTCAAAAATTGTAATTAATTTTCAAGAATGATTAGGTGAATACTATGGATTTATCTTTTATAGAGCATTTTAAAATATTCTTTGATATTATTCACAAATCAAATTTAGAGATTTATCTCGAAAGTAGTTATATCATTTTTTCTCTTTTAATTAAATTGTTTAGTTAGAAAATATGGCATATGAGTAAGTGACATGTGAAAGGAATTATTGTTTTAGAGGAATGTTTTATTGATAAGCCATGGAATCAAGAATTTCCATGAAAAATTGGGAGTGAATCTCCATGGTTAAGAATCTTATTACAATTTTTTAAAATGTATATATTCTTAACTTATAAAGCACATATATGCTTAATTATATGATGTTCTTGATTTGTTTTGGTGATATATTTTAAGTTATTCAATTTAAATTTGAAATTTATAATATGCACAATTTGAGTGCCCCAAGATTTTTGAGTGCTCTAAATCTATTTATAAAATTGAAAATACATTTGAAACAATAAAAATTCACCATTAAAAAGGTATATTGCCAGTGAAAAGGTAGAAACATACAATAATTAGGCTACACATTCACCATACTATTCACCATAAATCACACATATATATAGGAAGGTCAATGCTTAAGGAAATATAAAAAACATAGCGTTTTTACTAATTAGTGCGGCACCCTTACAAGTAAAAGATCTTCTTGGCAATGAATGTAGGCAAGGAGGAAAAAGTTTTAGTGTTGGAAAAAAAAGTGCATGACAAAACCTTCTAAATCATCTCCTAAATGTGGCTCTAGATAAGACAACTTACAAGTGGGTAGTTATAGATAAGATCATTAATATGCTATAAAATGTATTGATTTTAATGAAATAATAGGTCATCTCCCATTTGTTACTTCATTAACTAGTTCTTGGTATTTGTGCACTTTAACAAATGAAAAAAAAATTGTTAAAATTATTTGTGTTGGTTTATTACGGGCAATCTATTATTAATTGTATAATCTAGGTGTTACACCATTTGTTTAAGAGATACACACTGACACAAATAATAGGATTTTTTACTAATGTTCTATTTAGAAATTGTCAAAAAAAGACTTTCACCTGAAGCTTTCAAATTGAGATTATGTTATATTAGATTGACATAAGAAATTGAAAATTGTCAAAAAAAATTTCACCCTAAACTTTGAAATTAAAATTAAAATATCTTATATTTACATAAGAAACTAATAAATTTAAATAAAAATATCCTATATTTATCTAAGTAATTGAAGAAACTAATTAAATAAGTACTTTAGGTCACACCAGTTAAAAGACATTATGCACATCTAGATGGCAAATCTAGAGGAATATCTTTTATATGTATATATATTTATTTAAAACTAATCCAGTTATTAAATTGAATACAAAAAAAATGCAAATTAGGTGGGAAAAAGTGTATTGGAAACAATTAACAATTAAAAACTCTTTTAATCTTACTTTCAATTCCATTGAGACATATACGAGTTGAACTTGTAATTGAAACATGTTATGATTATCAACATATCATAGTTCAAATCACTTTTTTCGATTGAAAATTGTTCTTCCAGATTTATTTATTCATGAGCATTTGTTTCCCTTGAAGATGTAATTCATTTAGCATTTTTTCGCTTTAAAATGGAATTCATTTCTTTTGATTTTTGAGAACATAAATCAGCACGATAAGGTGAATGCTAGCTACAAATGATATTTTTCCCATTCAGTAAAGGCCAAACGCCTTGGAAATCCCAGTATACTTTTTGCATTCATACATCCTAATTATTTTGTAAGTGAAGTAGAAAAGCAAGGAATTAAGAACAAGTGGAAGGTCATAATATAATTCACATATAATTTAGGCATTTCGTAACAAGAAAAACAACGATAAGCATGAGTTCATAATGTTTTCAGTTAAAACATTTATATTTTTAGAGTCTTTTTTAGTTAAGATATTTATATTCTTAAATTTTAAAATATATTTTAGAATAAGTAATATAACCATTGATCATTATCACTTTAATCATAGTAACATACAAATAGGAAAAATGAAATCCCATAATCACAATCACACTATGTAGAGGATTTGATAGTAGTTTGTAGAAATATTTCTTTTGCTATTATGTTTTAATGGTATAATATATTTTAATTAAGTAGATATGTGTGTTTATTTCAGAATGTGCATTTTAAAATTTTTAATTAATTTTCAATAATTATTACGTGAATAGTATGGATTTTTCTTTCATATAATATTCTAAAATATTTTTTGATACTATTCACAAATCAAATGTTGAGATTTATCTCCAAAGTAGTTATATCATTTTTTCTCTTTTAATTAAATTGTTTAATTAGACAAAAATGTCATATGAGTAAGTGACATGTGAAAAGAGTTATTATTTTCAGGGAAGGTTTTATTGATAAGCGATCTTATTGGTCCATAGTAATATAACAAAGCCTATTTACAAATTAAGAATTTCCATGATAAAGTGGGAGTGAACTCCATGGTTAAGAATCTTATTAGGGTTTTTTTAAATGTATATATGCTTAACTTATAAAAAATATATATGTGTAATTATCTAATGTTTTTACTTATCTTGGTGATATATGTTAGGTTATTCAGTTTAAAGTTGAAATTTATAATATGTACAATCTGAGTGCCCCAAGATTTTTGAGGGTTCTGAATCTATTTATACATTTGAAAACACATTTCAAACAATGAAAATTCACCATTAAAAAAATATATTTTTAGTGAAAAAATAAAAACATACAATAATTAGACTACAAATTCACCATGTTGTTCATCACACATCACACCTATATATAGGAAGGCCAATGCTCAAGGAATTATAAAAGAAAAAATGCCTTTTTTATTAATTAGTGTCGTAAGCTTAGAAGTAGAAGATCTTCTTGGCAATGAATGTTGGTAAGGAAGAAAAATTTTTAGTGTTGAAACAAAAAACGCTACATGATAACACCTTCTAAACCATCACCTAAAGCTAGATCTAGATAAGACAATTTACAAGCGGGTAATTATAGATAAGATCGCTAGTGTGCTATAAAAGGAATTGATTTTAATGAAATCCTTGGTCAGCTCTCATTTGTTACTTCATTAACTAGTGCTTGGTATGTGTGCACTTTAATAAATGGAAAAATATTTGTAGAAATTGTTTGTGTTAGTTTATTGTGGGCAATCTATTATTAATTGTATACTCTCAGTGTTACACCACTTGATATACATAGTGAAACAAACTAAGATTTTTTTACTAATATTCTATTTATAATTGTTAAGGAGCTTTCCAACTTTAAACTTTGAAAATATGAAATAAAATTATCTTAAATTGACATAAGAAAATTTGAAAATTTTTTCAAAGAAAGCTTTAACCTTAAACTTTGAAATTAAAAATTAAATATCTAATATTACAAGTAAACTCAAGAACCAACTAAATAAGTACTTTAAGGTCATATTCAGTTAGAAGAATGGAATCATAAAATGAAAATCTTATAAAATAATATATATAAATAACTAATCCAGTTATGAAGTTGAATACAAAAGCAAATTCAAATTGGGTGGGTAATGGTGTATTGGAAACAATTAACCATTAACATCTCCTTTAATATTACTTTCAATTTCATTGAGACATATATGAGTTGAGCTTGTAATTGAAAATTTTGATGATTATAGACATATCATAGTTCAAATCATTCTTCTCCATTGAAAATGTTCCTCAAGATTTTTTTGTTAAATATAAGTGAAGATTAATCAACTATATTATAACTTTGACTATCGATCGATAATGACAAAGAAAACATTAAGAAACATTAATCAATAAAATCAAATCTAGGCTAGACAAGGATATAGAAACTTATTTAGTGAGACGTAACAATCATTAATCAATCAAAAAAAAAATAAACAGAGAAAAGTTGGCAAAAACACTTTCCAAAGGTGGGAAACTGACCCTATGAGGATCAACGCAGTCCAGAGTGGGAGACAATGTGCTTCAGAGCATTGTCCCTAAGCCAGGGGTGCTTTGTAGTGCACTGTGTCCCTCGTAAGCTTGCGTTGGTGATAGTAAGCCATTTCAAGAGGAATTTTGACAGAATTTTGACCAATTTTTCAATGTAAAGAGCTGAATTACAATCTATGAACACAAATAAGGTCTGCAAGGATGTCCTAGGAAGTGGATAAGCTACTAGGAAAGAGGATATTTCCCCAGCGGATTCGGCAATTTGTTTTGGAGAATCTGGTATCTATAGATAAATACTAATTCTATAAGTAGTTGTATCTAGAACAACAATTTAAAGTGTTTTAGACTTTTCCTATAAGCAATAGATAAGATAAGAAGATGAGAAGACCTACTTGTAGTTCCACTTTCCTCTCATCTCCCTTGTATCGATCATGTCCTTCTTCCCGTACTTAATACACTTGAGGAGTACCCTGTAAACACAATAGAAAACAAAGCACTGATGAAAGAACACGATCTATTAAATATAAGTGAAAGGAATTAGATACAATTCACATATATAAGAATTATTAAACAATACAAACATATGGGAGAAAGGTTCAAACACTTTATTAGATAGAAAATGGAAATACAACCATTAGTGTTTGATTGAAAGCCATTCCTCTAGCTTAGATCACATCCAAATCACATCAAAAGCATCACAAACTTCTAGCATTACAATACTTTCTTCAAAGACAAATCTCATAGCAACATTATCTCCTTACAATTCAACATAATCCAGCCCCGGATCACTTAGTTGAGTGGTCAATTTATAGGAAGATAAAGGAGGTTTTTTCATAAATGGTGGCATTGAATGGCCTTCCATACTTAGAATTAGTTCCATGGAGGAAGGGATGAGAGGATAGGATGAACCTTAACTCATTTCTCATCCATTTTTGAGCTCATAGGAGTTGATAAGTGAGGGAACCTTCTAGATGACTCCAAAAGATAAGAATATTCCCCAAACCTTATATGAATTTCTCTCATTCTCGCCCAACGTAGGTGAAAGGAAGCCTAAGTGCTCTGCAGAGCACCCTGGCAGTGGACTCAACTACTCTGCAGTGCACCTTTACAAGGGCTTACCTGCGTTTGTCCCTCTAGAGGCTATTTCTAGATGTCTTCAAGTCATGAAACTATCTAGGAAGGAGGCATTCAGAGGGGTGACTTGTTTAGGGCATATAGCAACTGAAATTAGGGTTTGATGAGCCCTAAAACACTAATCTTGATGATGGTATTGATGTGTGCAAATGGATCTATAACAGAGCTACGGTGCTGGTGGGTATTGGATGTCTTCATGGTGAATCATAGCTTCACCTTTGCATGGAAAAGTGCATAGAGTCTTCAATGGTCCTTGGTTCTCTTAATGAAGGATTAGCATGGTGTTCCTTGACTTCATGCTGGAAGGCTTGACAGGCTCAACTGTTCGCAAAGGTGCATGTTTGTCATGTTCATCCTCTTCTCATGCTTCGTTCGTTTGTCCATTGGTCAAACTGTCCATCTACATGTGCTCCCTTCATTCATCCCGTTTGTCATCTTGACATGTTTGTTGGTGTACCTGTACCTATAGTCACTCGTGATGAGACGATATCAAATCCAAAACCTCTTAGTCTACCATGACACATGATCATTTTGGATGCAAGTGACTGGGAGAGGAAACAACGTTAAAAAGGAGGGATGACGGCTCTGGGTACTACTGATGAAAACTACACAATATTCATTGAGATATGGAGATAGACAATTTGAGTTGACAGTGACTATTGCAAGGTTTGGCTTGGCTAGGAAGCAAAATTGCGCAAATTTTGGGAGGGATTGTCCGAGCTAAAGGAGGGCAAGGTAGGCATGCTTTGCACATTTTCCAGAATGAATCGTGAGCAGGGGTTGGAAAACCATATTTATGAAATTTTCCAGAGGAACATGTCAGGTTGCTTGATGGGTCAGTAGGCAGGGATTGTATAGTTTTATGGGGGAACTACCTAGGAGACTGGCAGCCAAAACTGCACAAATCCCAGAGGAAACTGCTAGTTGGCTATTAGGTCACTAGTAGCCATAATTGCACAATTCCCAGATGGAACTTCCAGTTGGTTGTTGGGGTCATTGGTAGCCACAAATGTGTAATTATTAGAGGGAATTAGCAGTTGGCTGCTTAGACACTGGCAGTAAGAATTGTACAATTCCTGGAGGGAACTAGAAGTCTCCTGTTGGGAGCTGCTAGCAAGGAAATTGAGCTGAAGCTAGGAAGCCGACCTGCTGATCATCTCTCTGCAATTTGTGAGCTTAGCAGACCACTGAATAGTAGAATTTATACTCATGAAATATGTACAATTTCTTAGATGAGCAGTTAGTCGACCGTCTGGATGATTGACTAGGAAAACTACGTAATTTTTTGAAGGAGACAGGGACGAGCACTTGGTGTCTTTTTGGCCTATCTGTGAAATTTCCTGAGTCAATTTAGTAAGTGAGGTCAATGTCCTCTATGAAATTTTTGAGAGGAGTCAGTCCCAGGGTGACTGCGGGGTCCAACTGTCCAGGTGGCCAGCATGATTGTTGATCGAGTTGCTTGTGGGCAGTGCAGCTTGAAAGCACTAGCTTGGTGCTTTTGCACTGTTCTAGTTTACATTCAATCAAGTTGATGGTAGGGTGACAGTTGGTATGTTGGAGGGGAGTCTGGTCGTCAGAACTTAATAAAAAATGACGAAGTGTGTGAACAATCGAAAGATGCATAGATGATCATATGAACACACACTCACATGACCTGATGACAAAACAACCCAAAACATCTAAACACACATGTTCAACATGATTGACTGATGGTCCAAGTGACAAGCACAACACTCGTGATTGATCGTTCATTGATCAAGATGACACTTGCGTGATAATGACTATGATTTCGTGTGCGAGTGTGACAGATGCTTTCATAGAGAACACAACAGGCACATACAAAGCGAAGACTTTGAGGATAGCTAGAACATGGTTGCAAGCATGACTTAGACACTAGCATGCAGAAACCTGAATGAGATGGACAAGAAAGGGGATGCACAAACCCACATGAGCTCATGGAATGAACCGGAGTATGTGCAGTCATCAACTGGAACTCTCAGGGGAGGCTCTGAAATTGGTGCAGGCCAAAATTTTGGAGGGTGGTTGTAGCAGCTGCAACAGAAACTAGGCTCAAGTTCATCAATGTTGGAAGAATGATCAAGAAATAATTCTTTATCCTGATAAAAACTAATAGGGAATTCATTTAAACCGGTCTCACTGCTTTCTAGAATAGTATTCATGTAATGAGAAGGTAAATTAGTATTAAAAAAAATATCGAGAAAAAGGAAAAATTATGAATATAAATAAATGAATCTACAATATTCTCTATTTGTATTTTCCTCATTTCTAATTTCAAAGCTTTTATTGTTGAATTGATTAACTACTCTTTCTTGAAGAATATTGCTCCCTAATTTTGATATTTCATCATCATGAAAGAATTTAGGAATTTGTACAACATAATTCATATTAGATTCTTTAATTTCTACTTGTTGATTTAATGACTAAATTTACAAATTTATTACAAAATGGTTTTCAGATTTGATTGCAACAATTTCTTCAAGATTAATTTTAATATCTTCTTGTAATTGTTTATCTAAATTTTCCAAGCTTTGAGATTGTATTTCATTAATATAAGAGGGGCTACCATTAATGTTAAAAGAGGTATATATTAATTAAAGGAATTGATCATATATACTAGATGCAACTTCATCATAATTAGTATGTACCTTTGCATTAAAGTTCTCAATTATGTTAAAATATTTTAAAGAAGATTTCTCAAAGCTTGTAATAATTCCACATGGATTGTGAATGGTTGGAAGAGAGTAAATATATTGAAACCAATCTAATAATTCATCTTTTGAAGGTTTATCTTCAATTCTAAATTCCAAACAATTTAAATGAAATCTAATGGTAACATCAATGAAAGACTCATTTTTGAACCTTCGTATATCTTCAATTTTGTCACATGTTCGTAGGCATAGCCATCAAATTTACAAATGAACATTATAATAAATTGATCTCAACTATGAATTGATGCAATTGGAAGAGATTGACATCAAATTCTAACTTATCCGGAGAATGTAAGAGTAAAAATCCTGCATAAAATACCTTCATCAATTCCCTTAAAATTAGAATTTGTAATTTTTTGAATAAATTAAAAGGCAGATAAAAAGAAGAATCATTCTTCTTACCATCTGAGAAAAGAGTCTTACTACTTCTAGTAGAGTATTGCAATATGCACGTCTAGAAATAGAACTCCAAATTAGAAGTTTAAGAGGATTCATCGTGATTAAAATAAAACTTTTAAAATCCAAAAACTCCAATAGACGACAAGTTTCAACCCTCCTTCTAGTGCCAAAAATGTTGAAGGATGGAAATTATATACCTACAACATTATCACTTGGTTTGTTTCTTATCACTAATATGTTACTAATTTCCCCTTCTTGCTTCTAAAGGACCCTTCCCATTTCATTTCTTCTTATTCTAGCACTTTTCCTTTTGAAAACATCCTTTTCCTTTCATTTTTACCTTCCCCCCTTATTTCACCCCTTTCCCTAGTTAGAAAACACATTTTCTTTTAGAAAAGTGTACTCCCATTTACTAATTACCTTTTCATTAGAAACATGCAAAAACCCACTTTTTGCATAGTTTTAAATGGTTGAAATATTATCGGGCGTCACTGTAAGGATCCTTCCCTGGAATATTTTTAAATTTTCCCTCACATATTATATAATGCACCTTATATTAAAACCGTTTTTGTTTCATATTAACCCTTTACATACATATCATAGCCCATCGCATTAAATATCCTGGGTCTCGTGTCAATTAACTGCACCTATCTAATCACTCGACCCCACCACCTTTTGAAGGCGCGAGTCAACCAACCAGCCAATCACCCACTTCCATATCTGATGGCCATCGCTCTCCCATTAGACCGACACTTAACACTTGAAAAGCACGCAATATGGGACGGATAAAAGTAAAAGCATGTGACAGATCATTCATGGTAAAAGACTAAACATAGGATGCAGAGTAAGAAGAAAGTGTGATAGATAAACCATGATAAAAGAAACAGATAGATAACAAAAATCAAGTAAAATAGGGACAACTTTCATGTCAGTTGAAAAGTGTCACTACCTTTTAACATCCGGATACTTTATTTCCTATAATAATTCATAAATTAGTTTAAGATATTTTCTAATAGTTTTTTGTATAAATACTTCATAGTTTGAAGTATTAGGGGTGTGGATTGCTCAACATTTCTATAGTTGTATTGATATGAAACCTAAGGGTTTATTGTAACATTTTACTATGACAGATAAAAGTAAAATCATGTGACAGATAATTCATGGTAAAAGACTAAACAGAGGAGCCAGAGTAAGAAGAAAGCGTGAGAGATAAACCAGGATAAAAGAAATAGATAGATAACAACAATCAAGTAAAATAGGGATAGCTTTCATGTCAGTTGAAAGGTGTCACTACCTTTTAGCATCCAAATATTTTATTTCCTAGAATAATTCCTAAATCAGTTTAGGATATTTTCTAATAGTTTTTTGTATAAATACTTCATAATTTGAAGTATTAGAGGTGTGGATTGTTGAACATTTCTATAGTTGTATTGATCTGAAACCTAAGGGTTTATTGTAACATTTTCAAGTCAGCAGACTGGACTGGGTAATAAAGGCATTGCATTATAGGATTCATCTTTGTATTGTTAAATTGTGATTTTCTTAAGTATTTCACGTACTTAATGTTTTCAAATTTGAATGTAATAACTGGATTAATATTACATAATTTCTTTAAGTACACTTTGTCTTGAACATTTATTCATTTTGATATTTTCTTCTGATATCCTGTAATGTTCGTTAATAATAAATAATAAATAATAAATAATATAATATAATATTAAAATGCAAGAAAATAAATAATAAACAATAAATAATAAATAGTAATAGTAAATAAATAATAAATAATAATAAAATAATAAAATAAAAATACTAAAGCTCTCAATAAATATAAAAAAAAGAATAAAACAAGAAAGCTATAAAAATCAGTAAATCTATCAAAAAGTAAAAACAAAAGAAATAAAACAAGAAAACAATAAAGTTGCATGTAGACACATGGAGTGTGTGCATGTGGTTCCCCTTCCAATGTTTGCTCTATTTAATAGATGGTGAGGAAGATAAGAGGAATTCCATCATTCCATGATTCCACCATCCATTCTCTTGGGAGAATAGTGTTGTGAGACAAAGGATACCCTGGCAGTAGTACGTAGATTGAGGGCTCGAGGGTGGCCAGTTGTAGCAAGATCTTGTGCAATTAAGCCTACGGTTGGGTGGAGAGTTGTCTCCAAAACTTTGTTGTAGTTAGCAGAATTCAACTGGCATTCAACTAGCGTTCCACAGGTAGGTTGTCTCTCCTCAAATTTCTTTTATTTAATGTTAATTAGTTGATAATTTGCATGTTGATTATAAATCGCTTGATTAATCTAAAAAATACCTTGTTTTTATTTCAGGGCTGTTACGTATGGTATCAAAGCTGGTTCAACTCTGGGTGACCTCTAGATAAAGATTTAAGAAAAATACTTAATCAGAATTCTCAATAACATTGCTTATAAAGTTGTCGAAGTAAAATATGTCAAGAAGAATATTAAACCTATGAGGATGTAAAAAAAAAAGAAAAAAAACACTTCCAAGTAAGGAAACACCAACACTCGGAAGATAGCAACTCTAAAACTAGCACATGCATGCACCTTTATCTCTAACTATCTGTAAGTGTTGTTGCCTCCTAATTGAAGCTTCTATGCTCTGCTTTAAAACATGCACAATACACATAGAAATAGAAACCACACTAATTCTGCTGAGTGGAGATGATTATTGTTTTAATATTATGTTGGGCTTTTTATTGTGGTGCCAAAATCAATATTGTTTTTATATAATCTCGATTTTCCTTGAAATTTAATGTGAACCCTGAATTTTAGAGTTGCTACAAAATTTGGTTGTTTGTTTTACAGTGGAGCTTAAATTTTTTCTTTGTAGTTGTGGTTTGTTTTAGTGTATGTGCATAGTTGTTATCTTGTGAAGGTAAGTCATCAATTGTCCGATTGGTATACCAGCTAGATATCCTCAAATGCTGGGCTCCTCCTCAGATTCCTTCTATTCATTGTTTGATTTCACAGTTTTGCGGTGATAACGTAAATTTAAGATTTTCATTTATTTTAATAATAAGAACTTGAAAACAATAATGGATGGCACAAGCTCTTCACAAGGATAAATTTTCATGTTCATGGTTTGCTTGATTATGACAATTAGAGCTCATATGTTACTATTTGAAAATATTTTGAATCTTTTCCTTATCAACTTTTGTATTCAATGTTGAGGATTTGTAATGGTATCCATATTGCATAAAGTTTTACCCATTGCAGGATTGCTAGGGCTTTTGTTTTGTTCATGAGTGGGTGTGTATATATTTATAGATATTGTAATGTCATGCACTCTTTGAATGTACTCAACAATATAAGGTAGGATATTATGAGAACAAAATATGCCCATGATTTGGGAATGTTATAATGGCACCCGAATTGAATTGCCATGTTACTTTTTTTATTTTGTTGGTCTCCCCTTCTTACAATGAGTTGTTGCATGAGTGTTGAGGTTTGATGCTTTTAGAGACTACAAGGGTTTTAAATTTCCTATTTGGTTTAATAAGGCGTAACAAGTAAATCATTCATGACTAATGATGAAATAATAAGATGAGTTAAAATGTGAAAAATATGGAGAGATGGTGCGATTCCTCGTACAACTAAGAGAAAATAAAGCTAATGAAAAGAATATAATGAATGAAACTTCCATATGGATATCATTGATGAATTCAAGGTGATTCTAATCTTAAGTCATAATTAATAATTATTTGGTTGACCTTGATCTAAGGATGTTAATGTTATCACCCCAAGAAACTCTCCTAGGTTGTATCTCGGAGATGCTCAGGAACATTACAAACTCAACAAAATGTTGGAAATGGATGAATGGGAGGAATGATGCTTGTTCAATCCAGATAACCACTTCTACTATGCTTAACTCCAGATATGGGTGAACACCTCCAGACTACAAGGCTTTAGACCACCAGTTACTCACAGTTTGAGGATTAAGTGAATATGGTGAATACTAATCACACCAGCATATGCACAAGACCATGTGATGGCCGACTACAACCAGTAAATAGGTCTGTGAATCTATCTCCCAATGCACAGACAGGATGACAACTCTCTAGCATCAGGTAAAGAGGGACCTGCATAACACATTCAATGATATATACAAGAACCTAACACAGAGGTGGGATGACATCCCCTCGAATGCTAAATATAAAGAGCACATGAAATTGCATAACAGGCATAGCCTAGAATAGAGAAGAAGTGGAAAGTGAGCAATTAACAACAGAAGAAGCTTGTATTATCTGAAAATGAAGACTAGATGCTACAAGTATCAAAGTAGTTACAGTCTCTAGAAGTTGAATCTTACATCAAAGCAACAACCATCAACCATCATCCCGTTTTCTCTTTGGGTATATATAGAGTTTAATTATAAAATTGCTCTGCTGCTCTATGCGTGGAGGGGTCTTAATGGACCACCAACCACATTAACTACTTAAAAATGGGCCTCTGCTATGATCTACCGCTTCAATGAATGAAATTAATCTTTTATGATATTTTGTTATCCTTCTTAGCAGGTGGAATGTTGAATGAAAAAATGCTCCATAACTGCTGAATGAATTCAACTGCTCGAGGCATGTCCTTTTCGTTCTTGGACACTCTGCTTCTTAAATGTGGTTGTTGTGGATTAACTACATAAGGTATTGGTAGTTGATAGCCATTGTCCTTCAAGTGCACAACATGAAAAAGGGGTGTTGACTGCATGGAAGATGTACGAGTGAGCAGAGAATAGATATCATCCATTGGATCGTAGAGATAGATGGCAGAGATCTCTTCACACGGAGTATCGGGTGGAAGTGGAGGCAAAACGATTGCGAGCCGTCAGATCTTGCAGATGGACAGTGGAGATTAGCTTACAGGAGCTATCGGGAGAAAACATGAACAAGCAATCGTCATTCGTTCGATCCCAGGCGGGTAGATCCAATGGCTATCGGGCGGAGGATATCCACGAGGATTAATGAGTGGGGACGACCGATGGGTAGTAAGCGGTATTGCCCACACCACTAATGGGAGGCAAGCGGTAATCATATGTGGGGTAGTGATTCCACCAAGGATAAGACGTGTGGTGGATGGGACAAGGATAAAACCACTTTTCCCACAGGTTAATGCGTGGGTAAGTTTCGGCATTGGGAGGAGCGAATACCCTTGGATCAGGAGGTGGATGATTGGACAACGGGGGGTTTAGCGCACATGTTTTGATTGATGTGACAAAGAAGAACCGGATTGGCAAATAGCACTTGTTTTGGAGGTGCACAATTATATGGGTTTAAAACCTTAGCACCCAGGGGCTTGATGGAAAGGCGCTTATGCCAGGACTTGGAGTAAAACGGATATGGTGAGGGCTATGAGGGCATAAGCAGAGTGCAGGAGAATAAGAAGGATGGCTGATGCAAATCTCGTATTGAGCATAATCAACCCGATGAGGCCTGCATTTAACCCACAAATGTTGAAGTATGTAGCAGAGCTAACACTGGCTCCTTCTGGGGATGAGATCCTCCCTGTGATGTCTCAAGAACTGCAGACCATTGCCTTTCCTGTAAAAACAAATTATCAAAATTTCCTATGGTTCCATTGGGCATGGAGTCTACTGAGATTACACTAAACTGATAAAACAAAATATTTACAACTTTAAGGCCAAAGGACCTTAAACAACATAAATTTTCAGAAAACACCCATTGACTGGACCATCAAAAACTGCTTCTCCCCCCATACTTTGTAGTATGAAGGTATTGTTCCCTTGGACCTGAGAAATAACAAGAGGCCTTGTCTAGAAAGCATCAAATTTACAATGATTTCCTTTCTTTTCTTTCAGTGCATCCCATTTTAGGACCAAGTCTCCAACCTAAAAATTAGCTTCCTTTGTCCCTTTGTCAAAAGCTTCCTTGATCCTTTTCTGATGTGCTGCAGCCTTTTCAACCAGCTATTCTCTGATTTCATGTACCTTTACTAAATTAGTGATCCTTTTTTCCATTTCTTCCTCCTCAGTTTTCTCTTGTTGCAGGAACCTTTCCACAATGAGCATAAGTTGAATTGGAAATACTTCCTCTGTGCCATACACCAGCTTAAATGGAGAATTCCCTGTGGATCTTTTGATGGTCAACCTGTCAGCCCAAAGTTCATATTTGAGCTTAGAATCCCAATTCTTTTTGTTATCTTCCAACAGCTGCTTAATTATCCTTGTTAAACTCTTGTTGGAAGATTCTGCTAGACCATTGCCTTGAGGATAATATGAGGTGGAATGAACTGATTTAATGCCCATTGAATTGCACATATCAACCAATTATTTTGCCCTGAAGGATGCTACATTGTCTGTGACTAATTTATGTGGACAACCAAATCTTGTAAAGATATTTTCAATTAAAAACTTCATGACCACATGATGATCAACCTTCCTGGTAGGGATTGCTTCAATCCACTTAGTGAAATAATCAGTGGCTACTAATATCCATAT
This sequence comes from Pinus taeda, assembly GCA_000404065.3. Lineage (NCBI taxonomy): Eukaryota > Viridiplantae > Streptophyta > Pinopsida > Pinales > Pinaceae > Pinus > Pinus taeda. Next base: position 3,961 of record APFE031470857.1, on the reverse strand, counting down.
GTGCTGGCCACTCGAATGTGGATTGATTTCTCCAATCAAATCCAAGCCCCACTACTGAAAAGGTCCTTTTGCATGTATTGGTTTTAAGGGTAGGGACTTCAACTACTATCTCCCTTCAAATCTTTGGCACCTGTCACAAGATTTAACAAATGAAAATTCATCAGAAAATAAGGTGGGCCAATATTACCCAGCTCTGAGGATTTTATGGCCTGTAGTCTTCCAATAATGGTGTCCTCGACACATGTTGGAATGAAATTACTGCATAACCTCCATTGATTGTTCTTTGTCCAGACACCTCAAAAGTACTCCAAATGGATCCCTCCAATAGAGCAGACTTTTATTGATGCAATATTTAGCTGCCTTAAGCTTAATAGTTCTGGCTTGACTTGTGCTTGATCCTGGATGGATTTCTAGCTTCAGAAAAAATTTAAGTATTGCAGAATACCAATCACAAGAAGCTAGATTTTCTGCAACTGACTACTTTCTTTCTAGTTCAGCTTCTTCCTCTTCTGATGTTGGAGCATTTTTTGAATTTGAGCACATGAGGTTTATGTCCAATCTTCTGCAATTTTCTTTAGCTAATAGTCTGGCAAGACCTTGACTTCTAACAAGCTTGGTGGGCTTCAATTCTATATTAAACTCAATCAATTTTGCAATCCATTTAGCCCTTCTTCCATCAGCATTAGGTTGTGTTAAGACATCTTTTATTGCAGTAGAGGGCACATATGCAGTTATATTTGAATGCAAAATATAAACTCTGAAAGATTTTAAAGAGTTGATAAGAGCATATGCTTGCTTCTCAATGATATCATACCTCATCTCAGCATCCCTTAATGTTTTACTGAAAAATGCCACCGGATGCTCTGAGCCTTCTTCATCTGCTAGCAATAAAACAACTGCAAGGGTATCTTCAGAGGCAAATGAAAATATATGGAACTCCTTTCTATAATCTGGACTACTTAGAGTGGGAGCTTCCATAATGGCTTTCTTAATGGACTCAAAGGATTTTCTGGCTACCTCAGTCCATTTGGTCTCTGACCCCTTCTTCAACATGGAGGTAATATGCTTCACCAATTCTGCAAAATTTGGGATAAACCTCCTTACAAAATTTATTTTGCCCAGAAAGGACTGGATATCCTTATTTGATCTCGGGACAGACAAAGTCTATATGGCCTTGACTCTTTCTGGGTCAATTCAGACACCTACAACAAAAACAATATGTCCTAACAACTTGCCTTCTTCTAAAGAAAATTATGACTTTTTAGGATTGACTGAAATCCCAAACCTTCTGCACTCCAAGAACACTTTTTTCAAATGCTGCAAATGGTCATGATGGTTGTTGGGGTATACTATTATATCATCAAGGTAGATAAGGACAAATTTATCCTTCTCTCCAACAAATGCTATATCCGTAGCTCTCTGAAAGGTGGCTCCAACATTCATCAATCCAAAAGGCATCTTGGCATACATAAAAGTGCCCCAAGGAGTGGTGAATGCAGTCTTCTCTTGGTCATCTGGATGTAAAGCAATCTGATTAAAGCTTGAAAATCCATCTAGGAAAGACATCACTTTAGCACCTGAGACCTTTTGCAGCAAATGCTCCATCTTGGGTAGAGGATAGTTATCTTTCTTAGAGCATTTGTTTAAGTTTCTAAAATCAACAAAGATTCTAATTTCTCCACTTTTCTTCCTCACCACAACCAAATTAGCTACCCATTTTGAATATCTGAGAGGAACAATAATTTTGGAAGCCAACAAATTTTTTTATTTCTTTTTCAATCTTGGGGAGGAGCATAGGATTTATTAGTATCAGCTTTTGCTTGAAAGATATGGTGTCCTTCTCTAAGGGGATTTTATGCTGGATAATCTTCTTGTCATAAGTCTTCAGGTCACTATATTCCCAGGAAAAGACATCAGCAAGTTGTTTCATTAAATTGCAATGTTCAGCACTTTGGTTAGCAGACAGATGTGTAGATAGATTTATATATCTAGTCTAAACTGTACTCTCTATATTATGCTTACAGACTACAGATTGGTCTTTTTTTTAGCAGCCTTGTAAGGCACATCATTGTGGTCAAATAACTTTTCTAATGGAACAAGACCCTTAGGTATATGATTGTTGGGTAGTTAGACAATGCTACCTTTGCCAATTTTATTTCTAAGCTAGGATTCTGGGATTTCTTGCAAGGATTCATTCTCTTGGTCAATTCACAATTCAGAGAATTCATCAATGACTTGCAAGAACCTATTCACTTCATTAGCATCTTCAAAAACTTTCCAATGCTAGACATTATCAGGCAAGGATGGTCTATATTTTATCTGGACTTCATAAACTAGTCTAGGAGGCATGGGAGGGATAAACATGCTAGCAAACACAGCAAGGGAATTAGCAAGCTGATTTTTGGCTCTAGGGATATATGAAATTTAGAAAATATCAAAATAATAATTGAGTCTCCATACCTCATCTCTGTATGCTTTCAGCCTTGGGTGCTTTGCTTGAAATTTTTTGTTTACTTGCTGAATAATGAGATCAGCATCTCCAAATACCTTTATGTTCTTGATTCATCTGTCTTTTGTTGCGTTAAGGCCCAATATCAGAGCCTCATACTCTGCTATATTGTTGGTGGCTTTAAATTCCAGTTTAAAAGACAACTGTATGCTTTCTTGTTGGGGAGATATCAGTACCACCCCTACTCCTACAGTCTCCCTGCAACATGCTCCATCAAAGAACATCTCCCAAACCTAACTTCCTTGCTCTTCCTCGGCCTGAACTATTTGTTTCCTGAGTTGTATTGAGGCCTCTGGGATTCTTCTATTTGGAGAATACATGCTCCAAAATCATTGTCCACAGCATGAATGGGATAATTAAAAGGATTCTTCTCATTATTGATGATATATGCCAACTGTGCTTCTCTATATAATCTCCTGCTTTCTCCTCCAAAGACAGGGACAGTGGCGTAAGATAAATCATTCTGTAAAGTCCCACCTAGTCTCTTAATCCATCCTCTGGACAACAGCATGCCAAACTTAGGAGGGACATCTGCTACCATAATGTCCATCACCATGCTCTTCATGGGTAGCTGAGTTAGGGTTATGGCCAGGTCTTTGATCAATCCTAGGCACTTTACTTTCCTTGAATCAAAAGAGAATAAATCATGGTATGGTCTCATGACATCAAGGCCTAACTCTTCCATGACAGCTTTTGGCATCATATTATGGCTAGCCCCAGTGTCTAGCAGGAAATTATGAAGGATTTTATCATGAATGGTCAAGGAGACATAAAAATATGGAGAATTATCATTAGCAGGTTTAGTCATAGGGCTTAGCACAACTACAAGTATATCATCTTGAAAATTGATAGAGTCAATGGAGGTTTGTGTGGTTTTCATCTCAAGAGCTTCAAGGATAAGCTTTCTAAACACTTCACTCTTTACAATTTCTAACAGAGGCACATATATTCTCAATTTCTGAACTTCTGCTTCAAAGCTGAAAGGGGAAGGGGACGTATCAGGACCTCTTACCTCTTGAAATGGTGCTTTTAGGATGACTGGATCAGCTATTGGTCTCTTCTGTCTAGTATTCTGTTACTCTGTTTGGACAGCATCTCTCTGGGCAGGACTCTCCTTGACATTATTTGCATGAGACCTCAGATTGTATTTTTATTGTTCACCAATCTATAGAACAACCTCTCTGTCCCACCTTTGATTGTCTTGTTCCTACAACAAAGATTCTTCGTAATCAACCAATGTCAAAAAGGCAGCATTGCCTTTATCTTCCATGCAGTGAATTTCATCCTCATCTTCAAGTTGTTCCTCCTCCATTGTAAGAACTCTGGACACCACATATCTCCACAATGGTCTGATATTGTCCACTTTGGGCCTAAGCCCTCATGGATTTGTTTTTGGGCTTTACCCCAAAAGGCCTCATACCAATGGAGATATTTGTCCATCCTTATATACCC
>APFE031470839.1:439794-451126 GCA_000404065.3 Pinus taeda | reverse complement strand
TGCTCCTCGAACCATCTTGCAGGTATCCTTCTCGAACACTATCTTTACGCCTGCATCATCCAACTTGCTTACAGAAATTAGATTTTTGGCCAATGCGGGAATATGCAGAACACCCGGAAGGGTTCTAACCCTTCCACCTTGCAACTTCACTTTACTTTTCCGCGACCAATGATTCTAGCCTTCCTATCATCTCCTAAGAAGACATCACCACCATCGTATTTCTCATACTCGCAGAACCACTCTCTATGGGGAGTGAAGTGAAAGGATGCACCAAAGTCAATTAACCATGCCTCATGATCTATCTACATGTGTACTTGAAGAAGCCAAGTACACATCCCCACCTTCATCTAAGGTGGTTTTCACCTCTGCAGAAGGAGCATCATGAGATCTGTTTCCTTTGTCAAGAGCTTTTGATTTACAGTCCCTTTTGTAGTGTTCTTCCTTTCTGCATTTCTAGCACACCACCTTTACAGGTTTTCTGGGAGATTTATATCTCCCTCTAGATTTAGATCTCCCACTCAATGACTTATTTTTGTTTATGTTCTAGGACCTTCTTCGTATAGACAAGGCATCACCATTCTAGCTCGCCATATTTTTCCATCTCATCTCCTCTGTCAGCAAGGATGAGACTATTTCATCAAACTCCAAGGTAGTTGCATTGCTATGTATTGTAATAACCAGACTATCCCACGAATCTAGTAAAGAACACAACAAATTGATGCACTTATATTAATCTGAAATTTTAATATCAATAGATAATAATTAACTTACCACTATATTAAATGCGTTCATATGCTCTATCACTGAGTCTCCATCTTTCATGCTCAGGTTATATAGTGTTTTCCTTAGGAACAATTTATTCACCTGAGACTTAGATAGGTACAAAGTCCCTAACTATTCCCACAAAGCATTCACCATAGCTTCCCCTGATACATTCAACAATACTTAATCTGAGACACACAATCGTATTGTGCTCTTAGCCTTATGATCTGACTTCTTCCATTCTTCATCGGGCACTCCCATTGGTTTAGTGCCTAGATCTACTGTGATCCACGGATCTTTATCCACCAACAGATCCTCCATCTTGAGTTTCCATAACTCAAAATGTTGACCATTAAATTTCTCGATCTCTATCTTTCCATTGCTCACCATCTTCTTTCACCACCAGAATCGATCCCGTGGATCTCCCAATGAATAAGCTCTACCACAAGCCCGAGTGAAACCCCTCAGCAACAAAGGTGTCCCCTAGAAGCCAAAACAGTTCTAATACCAATTGTAGGTTTTAAACCCATACAGAAATTACCTACATATGAATTCTAAAACACAAAAAATAAACAATGCGAGGGAATAACCCATAAAACACATATACACAAAGATTTACCCCTGGATCCCAAAACCAGGACTATCATCTTGATTTTTCATTATGTTCCTTTCAATGTTACAATACATATTTATACATGCCAAAGCATCCAATACCATGGACTGAAAACCATCGCGTCCAAAACCATGGACCGAAAACCATTGCGTCCAAAACCATGCGCGAAAACCATGCACAAAACCACAGGTAGGTCTGCTTAGCCTAATATAGGGTCCAAAAAACTTTTCCCCAAGGCACTGCCCTAGACACTATAGAGGGGGTTTGTCGCCCCCGCTACGCAGTCAGTGCAATAAAGGGGGGGCTACCGCCCCCACTATGCAATCAGTGCAATAAAGGGGGGGCTCCACCCCTCTTTTGACCCCCTAGTTAAATACATAGGCTAGTCGTGGAAAGAATATAACACAAGCCTCAGTAACCTGACACACCTTTTTACCTGTGGAAAGAACATTCCTTTGAGTGTCATTGACCAGTTTTGTCTCCTTGCATTGAGCATAGGAATTTTCCCCTCCTAGGAACTAGTGCATCTGTATTTGGACACTCGTTTTTTCCACTGTACTATAGCATTCTTTTATTATTTTTCAAGCTTCATGAATATGAAAGAGACAAAAAAAAAATTATATATCCCAACAAAGAGAGGGAACATAACATTATTTCCATAATTGATGGCATCTAGAATCAATTATATCACCCTTGAACAAAGCACTAAAAAAATAAGTCTTTCCTCCATTAGAGTGGGCTTTAGTTTGACTCAGGAGAGCCTTAACCCTGTTATTGAGTCAATACTACTCTGATTAGTTATCTCTTCCAATCATGTGGAGAGTTTTATTATGCCTCCTATATGACAAACTTATACGAAGTTATCATATGCTACCATGTAGTCACATTTGAGTCGTTCTTTTGTTCAAGGAAAGTAAACCTGAGTTGGCCTTTCTGTGATTTATCTTGACCTATTTTTCAGTGGGTCATCCCTAGTTGTTAGATTCATGCTCGTTATCACATCAACTATTTTGTCCTTTGCTCGTGCTATTTTGAGAAGGTCTCCATTGACTTCTTGCTAGTGGGTCTTGCTCTTATCGACTACGACAAATTTCTCTGAAAGCAGACCTAAAGCTGCACCTTGGCCCTATTTTCATTATTGATAGGTCACCTTGTGCTCAGCATCGATCAGTATCATGGATCTTTGACTGACTAGTTTCCCTTGTGTTCAACATCAGCTTTCATTATCACACATTGGGATTCGTTTAGTACCTTGGTTTCCATTTGACCCTATTGGTGGATTCCTCACCTTTGTGTTAGCTTTCATTATTAGTTGGTTCAGAGGGTTTCTATCATGTGCTAGCTACATATTATGTACACCGGAAATGTGCTTCGGTTCGGTTACTACATATTTACTCATCCAATTCCTTCCACATTCTTTGCCTACAGTGACACTCATGCTAGATTGATGAAGGATATCGTAATGCCTTACTTCTAGCGGATATTTTCCGCTTGAGTTCAACTCATTTCTTTGGGAAAAGGATCTAGAGTCCATTTGGCAGTACCTTAGGGTTTGTAGTCATTAGTGGCAAACTCCTTCGCTATCGACAATGGGAAACCATCATTGTTTCTTGATTGATAAATTCTTCCAAGTGTTTGACTACAACTCATTTATTTTCACTTGTTAGATTGTACTTGGTACCTTGATGCTCATCATCATTATCAGTGAGTAGCCTCACGTTTGTAAATGGCATACATCAATGACCGGTAATCAAACGATTTCTCACATGGTTGACTTTAGATCATTTATTCCCATTGTGTAGAAATGTACCATGGCAGTCGGTGAAGACCTCGGGTTTGCATCAACCTTTCTTGGTTCACTTGTCAGTTGCTCCTATTTCTGCTAGTTGACACCATCCACCTTACATGTTGTAGTTCCTTACAGCAACATCCTATTTATTGGCACCCAAGTAGTGTAGTACCATTTGTTCCATCATTTGACTTGGTACTTTTTTGGATCAGCTTTATGATTTTAGTGATCAACTTCCTATTTCAGTGTCATTGATCAGTTATTTATATGTGATATTAAGACATGTACTTATCTCGATATGATCAGATGACCCACTATGTATTTTCAGTTCCTCCATACTTATATACATATCGGATCTGCTTTTGTACTTAACATGCGGACATGCTTTATTATCTCTGAGCATGGGTATGCCCACTTTAGACAACAGTTTATTTCTAATCTCTTTCATTGACTTGGCACACTGAATTCTGGTGAACTCCTCTCCGGTCTCGACATGATTCCTTCTATACACTTGATACATTTCAGCCATCATGTACCCCTTCTGACCTCATATTTTAGGGGGCATCTATTATAGCACCATTTGCCTCTCTTGGTAGATTTGATGCTCTAATTATGACCTAGGGAAATCCTTCCTTTCCAGACTTGGTCCAAATTCTAAAAAATAGTGTTTTATTTCCCATACGCTACTTTTCCCTATGTTAAAAGCATGTACACGTGGGTTAGTATATACCCAACCCACGTATATGTGTTAAAACACTAAAAGATAATAAATATCCTTAAATTTGAGTGGATTTTATGGGTTTTACTTGTTACTCACCTACTATAGCTCGTGGCCCAGCTATTTCCCAACTGAAAGAACTAATTGAGAGAAGTATTAATAAACCTCCATGGGAAGGCCTAAGAGGAAGAGAGATGAGATATTGATATTATAGTTCATTGATCCCTGATCGAGTCTAAAGAAATCCCTGTGCCTCTTACACTCCCCAAGCTATAGGAAACCTTTGTTTCCTCTTTTGAGATTTCCTTCATCCCTCTTATGACATCCTTATGTGTATTGATGGAGGAAGATCGCTGAGGCCAAGACAAGACAGATCTAGAGGAAGACTCAGGTTGTATTTTTCCACCTTTCATTTCACTTACATCAATAAAGAAATGTTGTTTTGTTCTTGATATTTATCATGTTTATGCATTGATCCATGTTGTGATTTGTTTATAAATATTATATTAATCCGTAATTGCTCATTTTCTTATATGATCTAACACATATATCATGAACATGCTTTCTATTATTGTTGTTGTATATTGTTTGCTTGAATAAGTTACAGGTTTTAAAGGTATCAGAAGAAGCAAAGGGTTTGGACCCTGCGGGATCGACATTGAATGTAGGACCTCTGGTTAATATCACTACTTCCTAGTTTAGTAGTTTAAGAATTTAGATTGTTTGTGTGCACATTTCTTGTTGTTGTATGCCCTCCGTTTTGTTGGGGTTTTCAACCCAAGGCTTTAGGGAGTTCCCACCCGTAACAGTATCATGCTACTAGATTGGGCACAATTACTTTTCAAACGAAGCATGGGGCTCCACTCACCTTGAAAAGAGTTATGTATGTATCAGGCTGAAGAAGAACTTGGTATCTATTTCCATGCTTGAGGATAGAGGCTATGATGAGATCTTCTCAAAAGTAAAGGCACTCCTTCGACACATAGCCACAGATTAGGTAAAGGATATAGGGATTCGAGTGAAGAATCTCTATAAGCTAGAGGTAGAGGATTGTGCGTCTTTGAGCACGAAAGTAGAGGTGGTGTAGAGCCGAGACGTTGGTGAGTTGTCACGCAGGCGATTGGGCCACTTGCATCATGGGGTTGTTAGGTCCCTATAATACTAGTGTATTCCCTTATTATTATTGTCATTGTAGCCCCTTATTATTATTGTTGTGCCCATCTTGTCCCCATATTATTATTATTGTGCCCCATAGAAGCCCATTATTGTTATTGTTGTACCCTTACATTATTATTGTTATGTTGGCTTTGATCATATTCTAACCCGTTCAAATCCTATATATAGAAAGGAAGCTTTGTCATTTGAATCACCCAAGAATTGTTCATTTATGTAATTTAAAGGAGGTTACCCCCTCGAAGAGGCTAATTTTGAAGTCGTTCACCTATCTTTTCTTCTATTTTGTGAGATGGTTGCATAACATTTGGTATCGAAGCTTTGGATTCTAGGGTTTCACTACTCCAAACAGGCCCTTGAAGAGGCTGATTTTGAAGTCGTTGACCTATCTTTTCTTTTATTTTGTGAGCTAATTGCATAAAATTTGGTATCGGAGCTTTGGATTCTAGGGTTTCACTACTCCAAACACGTCATCGTAGAATTTTCACTATAACGTTTTTTCTACGAAGTTTCTGAACTTGCAACTAAAATCCCCTTGATACGAAATCTTGATGAACCTCGGGTCTGAATTTTAGATCTTGTTTCGCTGTATTTTTGTAGATATGGTCCAAGGAAGTTAGGGTTTTTGCAGCCTCTCGAATTACATCCCAAACAAGCGACCTTGGGAAAAGTGTCATAAATTTCTCTTTGAGAATCATATTGAAATTTCGTAAGGCATTACCAAAATAGGATGGAATGTATTTTTCTCTATAGCATTTTCAGGTCCGAAGGTCAAAAAATTGATACGTGGAATGTCGTACAAGTTTTCTCTACTGAACTAGTCTATAATCAAGCCATTGTGGGAGATTTGGCATAACTATTTCTTGAAGAATCCAATATTGATCAGATTTGTAGGGTTGGGAAGAGGACTCAAAGGGTTACCACGGGATGAAAGTTTAGACCTTGGAGATCCGAAATTACAGAGATAAAATGGATTCAATATCAAGCTCCTACGAAGAGAAAAACAATGTGTAGCCTTTTTAAAAATTTACATAAGTTTGGTTTGAAAAAATTGTTTCAAGTTATAGTCAAGCATAATTATTTTTAATTTATGACCCGAAGAAATGCAATGGAAACACCTAGTAAGAAACCTGAAATATCTACCATGACTCATGAAGAAGAGAAAGAAATGTAACATGATATATCAAAATTACAAGACCAAGTGCAACAAATTTCACTCTCACAAAAAGTAACAGAAGCTAAGATGGATGGTTTAAAGAAAGGAACAATGGATAGCATGGAAGATAAAATGGATGTTTTAGAAGCAAAGATGCAAGGAAACATTGAATATTTGAAGAAAGACATGGAAGGTTTGAAAGGAGGTTTGGCCAAGTTGCTACAAGAAATGCATTCTAATGGCGAAAAGGTAGTAGAGGAAACTCATGATGAGAAAAAAAGAAATGTTAATCATGATTTCATAGAATCTAAAATTGGATTGAAGACTCACCATGTTCCAAAGATCGATATGAGGAATTTTGATGGCAAGGATCCCGTAACATGGATACTACAGATGGAGCAATATTTCGATCTCCATAATTTGAAAAACACAAAAAAGGTAGCATTAAAACTTTATATTTAGAACCAAATCCATTTGTATGGTATTGGTGACTTTTCTCTAGCAAACAAATTGTTGCTTGGTCAATTTTTATGGAGGAAATGATAGCACATTATAAGGATACAAAAAGCAACACCTTCTTTAGCCAAATGATAAATCTCAAACAAAAGGTTCAATGGTGGAGCACATTGAGGACATCCAAAAATTGAATATAAGGGTAAAAGATATTCCAGAGGAGTATAGGATTCATGTGTTCATAGGTACTTTAAAGGATAACATCCAACATGAGGTTCACCTTTGGGAACCTAATTCAATGGATAAGGCATTCAAGTTGGCAAGAAAAATTGAAAATAAAAATTATGGCAACAAGGAAGCCTACCACTCACAACTATAAAGATGGAAGTGTTGTTGCCCCTAGCCTTCCACAACCTACAAGGTTCACACCAAAACAATTGGAAGAAAAAGAGAAAATGCTTTGTTACAATTATGATAGAAAATACACTAAAGGTCAGAAGTGTGTTGAGAATAAATTATTTTACATAGATTGTGAAGAGGAGGAATAAAATGAACAAGAAACGTCAAAAGAATATGGTATACACCAGAAGCCAACCCTATAGAAAGAAGAAATGAATCCGACCATATCTTGTAATGGATTGGTAGGAATTACCACTCCTCAAACCCTCAAGATAGAAGGGCATATCAAGAAGAAAAAGGTAATAGTGTTGATTGATTCGAGTAGTACCCATAATTTTATTCATTGTAAGATAGCCAAGGAATTGAATTGCTTCCTATATCCAACACCAGAGTGTCAAGTGATGGTTGCAAATGGAGGAACCATAAATTGCTCTGAAAAGTTCCATAATATCAAGATATCCATGGGATAGTATGCATTGAATAGTTCAATGATTTCCATTCAAATGGATGGTGTTGATGTTGTACTAGGGGTCCAATGGCTACAATCTTTGGGTACAATAGCTTTTAATTTTCAAGAACATTTCTTGAAATTTTTTTCGGAAAGAAATGAACTTGAATTAAGGGGTGTCAAGAGGAAATGGGGAAATATAATTAGCTCTAACATGCTTACAAATGTTCGAAAGAAATAACAACGAGGCGTAACTGCAACAATTATGTTCACTAGAGGTTCCCACATCGAAATCATCTATTTCTCCATATCTCCAAAAAGTTTTGGACAATTATTCCAAGTTATTTGAGACTCCCAAAGAACCCCCACCTATTCATGATCATGATCTTGCTATTCATTTGATTCCAGGAAGTGTTCCTTAAAACATCACGCCTTACAAATATCAATATGCCCAAAAGAGTGAAATTGAACGTATGATTGCTGAAATGCTAGAGGTTGGTATAATTCAACCTAGTCAAAATTCATTCTCTACTCCAGTAGTATTGGTTCACAATAAGGATAGTTCATGGTGCATGTGTCAGGTTTATAGGGAGCTCAACAAGTTCACTATTAAAGATAAATTCCCCTTTCCCATTAGTGATGAATTATTGGATGAATTACATGGAGCAATTTACTTCACCAAGTTGGATCTTTGTTTAGGATATCATGAAATCATAATGAAGATTGAAGACATTTTGAAAACAACATTTATAACTCATGAGGGTCATTATGAATTTTGGTCATGCCTTTTTGCCTTACCAATGCACCTTCTACATTTCAAGGTTTGATGAATTCCATTTTCAAACCCTTCCTTAGAAAATCCATGTTAGTATTTTTTGATGATATACTAATCTACAATAATTCTTGGAAGGATCATGTTCAACATGTTGATAGGGTGCTCAAACTATTGGTGGAGAAACAATTATATGCAAACGCCTCCAAATATTTCTTTGGAGTATGAGAGGTGGAATATCTTGGTCATATTGTATCTCATGAAGGTGTTAAGGTAGACCCTTGTAAAATTAAATCCATTAAGAAATGGAAAATCCCCACATCCATAACACATATGCTAGGATTTCTCAAGTTGACAGGGTATTATCACAAGTTTGTTTAGAATTATGGGAGAATAGCAGCACCCCTAACAACATTACTAAAGAAAGATGCATTTTCTTGGACTCCAGAAGCAACGTAGGCCTTTGAACATCTTAAAAAGACAATGTGCCAAGCACCAGTCTTAGCTATACTAGACTTCACAAAAGCCTTTATTATGGAATGTGATGCCTCAGGAAATGGAATTGGTGCTATTTTAATACAACAAGGAAGACCCATTACTTTAGAAAGTCATCTAATCAAAGGAAAGTATTTACAAAAAGCTATTTATGAGAAGTAAATGTGGGCAATACTACATGCACTTAAGAAATGGTGACCTTACCTAATGGGAAGACACTTCAAGGTAGAAACAGATCAAGACAGTTTTAAATACATGTTAGAACAAAGATTATCTTCAAACAAGCAAAAAAAATGGATCACAAAGATCTTGGGTTATGACTTTGAAATCATCTACAAAAAATGGAAGCAAAATATTGTTGCAGATAAACTCTCAAGAAAGGATGACGATGTGGAAGCATTGTTTTGTGCCATTTCTATTATCTAACCAGATTGGATAAACAAAGCAAGGGATGAATGGAAGAATGACGAAGAAGTGTGGGAACTCATTCAAAATTTGTAGCAAGATCCCAGTACATCTAACACATTTAGCTGGAAAAATGATTCATTATGGTAAAAAGATCGCTTATACCTATGTAAGAATTCCCAACTCAAACAAAATATTCTTTTGGAATTGCACACCTATCCTTTAGGAGAGCACTCAGGATTTTAAAAAACTTACCACAGGGTTAAGAATGATTTTTTTGGGATGGCCTTAAATATGATATTCAAAAGTTTGTGGAAAAATATTTGGGTTGCCAACAAAATAAAGTTGTGACTATTAAGACCCCGGGTCTGTTACAACCTTTATCCATTCCAAGTCAACGATGGGAGGAGGTTCCAATGGATTTTATCATAGGTTTACCCAAGTATAAAGGAAAGATTGTCATCATGGTGGTAGTTGATAGACTTACCAAGTATGCACACTTTTGTGCATTATCTCATCCATTTAATTCCAGTACAATTGCTACTACATTTATGGAAACAATTCAAAAGCTACATGGAAACCCAAAGATTATTGTAAGTAGCAGAGATCCCATTTTCACTCAAAATTTTTGGACAAAATTATTTTCTTGTTTGGGTACCCAGTTAGCTCATAGCTCATATTATAATCCCTAATCTGATGGGAAAACTGAGATAGTGAACAAATGTTTGGAAGGATATCTTTGTTGCTTTATATTTGATAAACATACAGAATGGTTCGAGTGGTTGCCTCTAGCTGAATGGTTCTATAACACTTCCTTCCATACAACAGCAAAAATTACCCCATTTATGGCACTTTATGGATATCATCCACCATCCATCACATCATCTTTAAGATAAAATACTAAGGTTCAAGCAGTGCAAGATCACATCAAGCATCAATAACAAGTTCTCCAACTCTTAAAGGATAACCTCACTTTGGCGCAGAATAGAATGAAACAACAGACAGATGAACATCACAGTGAAATAAGTTTTGATGTAGGAGACTGGGTATTTCTATGACTACAACCATTGATCCAGATTTAAACAGGAACGCAATAAAATACAGAGATAACCATATACACAAAGATGTAGCAGAAATAATACTTCATTTCATTAATGGAAAATACTGAAATATGCTTACAACCGGAAATAGAAATAAACCAGCTAGGGCGATGGTAGCTTATCTCTGAGAAGAGATGTGTGGCTACATGCCTCTGAACTGTGTTACAATGAGGCTCGAAGGCCTATTTATTGTTGAGAAACAATGGAAAAACCCTTCACATTCCAAAACCTAACCCTGGAAGATGAAACGCCAAATTGTGGGCCCCGTTTTTGGGTAAGTTGGTACATCAACTTCCCGGGGTCGCGAATTGGTCGTCTTATCTCCGTTTGACGCGCATGATAGCCCGTTGGAAAGATCTCTCCGAGGACTACGACGGAAAAGACGATTTTTAGTCACGAAAAATCGCTGGCGGTAGATTTCCCAAAAAACGTCGTTTAGGGCCTCAAAATGGCTCCGGAAGTTTAGGACCCGAAAAACTGCTAAAAATAGTAAATTGTGCTATAATTAAGGAAACTGAAAAAAACTGCACGAAGCACTTAGAGGGGATCCAAGTCGAATTAGCGAGTGGCCACCAATATCCACTTGGATCATTCCTCCCCCCTTAGGAAGCAATGGTCCCCATTGCGTTGAGTTCCTCCATGAGATGAGGGAACTTCTGCTGCACTTGGTCCCTGGTGAGCCACTTGCCTTGGTGAAGGAGCTGTCCTGCTTTGCAACTCGATATAGCTGGATATTCTCCTGGCGAGTGTGCTTGATCTGTGTGTCCATGATCCGATCAGTTGCAGCTTGTTCCATGCAAGCTGGATTTAACTCTGTGGGTGTGAGTTGTTCTGCAATGTCGGACGTGTCTAGTAATGGCGAAAAGTATGGCCGAAGGCGGTCGACATTGAACACCGGGTGCAGGCCAAGGAATGGGGGAATACTGAGCTCAAATGCATTGTCTCCCACAGCCTTGGTAATGGTGTAAGGGCCATATCGGAGTGGTCTGAGTTTCCGATAGGCTCCGGTAAGGCGTTCCTTTTGCAAATGCAACCAGACTTTGTCACCC
>APFE031470839.1:412802-432684 GCA_000404065.3 Pinus taeda | reverse complement strand
ACATATATATACATGCCAAAGCATCCAATACCATGGACCGAAAACCATCGCACCCAAAACCATAGGTAGGTTCGCCCACCTAATATAGGGTCCAAAAAAATTCTCAGGGCACTGTTGTGGACCCCATAAAAGGGCGCTACCACCCCCACTGTGCATCGACGCAACAAAGGGGGGGGCTCCAACCCCCCTCTAACCCCCCGATTTCACTATTGGGGCTAATCATGGAAATAATATAACACAACCCAACATTAATATTGTCAGACAAATAGTAAATGATATAAGCTTGGGTTTTCATATCTTTGACCTCCCATTTCCTAATTTCCCCTACACCTTCTGCTAGTTTGGCGTGTTTCCCATCCACTAATTTGTGCTAGTCCTTGTCCACCAATAACATTTCCATCCTTAATATCCAAAATATTATTTTTATGTCTATTGAATGTATCATATGGTTGCAAGAGTATGCATTTCTCAATTGTTCTTTCGTTTTCATCTTCTATCACACTTGCCAATACCTAAATCAATTTTTATTTATAGAGAGGCCTATTAATAGTGATATAATGTCCCATTCTCTTCAACTCCAACTTTACAGTGGTAGGGGTATGATGATCCAAAAACCATGCATTTTTTACTCTCCCTTGGCATCTGGTGAGATGAGGTACTTGATACTTCCAACTATTTATGTCTATGTCTAGAAACCTTGTATCTATAACTCTGAAGAAGTTGTGATATCCAATTGAACATTGTCTCTTGTTTGAAAACCATTATGATAATAACAATATGCTTCCATAGAAAGTATCTCTAATATTTCATTCAAGTTAGATGCTTGATATGATTTGATACCATTTTCATATAGCCATTGAGACATTTTCAACCAGCCAATGTCATCTTTAAGAGCTAGAAGTGTTGATGAAGTTTCTTTTCCAATTTTATTCCAAAAGTGCTTAGAAAATTGCCCTGAGGTCTTGGCAGGTATGCCAAACACTAAGGATAAGTGCATCACAGTTCCTGGGCCTTCCTTTTGTTGGATATTAAATATTCCTGCATTCATGAACTAAGGAATGTACAAAGAAAAGGCCAAGACCCATGCCACCATGCCTACAAGATATTAGGAATGGTTCCTCATCATCTTCCTTCAAAAGATATTCTTATAGGAATAAAAGGATCTTTGCATGAATTTTTGTTTGTCTTAGTAGAGCTGCACATAATTAGAGAGACATAGCTTCATGTCATGAGAAAGATTCATTCATGGGTTTCATTTGGTAATGATTAGGCTAGTTTAAAGAGTTTGTCTAAGTAATACAACATAAACATCCATTAAAACTTAGAAAAGTGAGGGGGGGCAAAAATTTTAAATTTACAAGGTGAAAATTTGGGGGTGGGGGGGTGTTGTAGCTGCTACAATATAACTCTATCAAATTATATCCAACTTATAGTAATTATGTACTACATAAGTCATATTTATTCCTAACAAATCATAACCAACTTAGTTATAATGCTTTTGCACAATATTCTTGATCAATTAAAGGAAACTGTGTGGCTAATATTTTGATTCTAACCCTAACTCAAAGCACACAAATTAAAGTGGAAAAGTGTTTGAGTCCCTTCTTCTAACATAATTATATGCACTCACATCCTAAAATTCAATAATGATTATCTCATAACTTCATCCCAAAAGATTACACATATTGTGCATCTCAAAAATATTTTTTTTCCATATGAGTATTATTGTTGTGCCAAGAGGTGCTCTAGAGCCTAATATGAGGGACATTTTGTCACATAAAGTTACATTTAAAAATAATAAAATAAGGTCTCTTCGACCTTTAAACCTTTGAACGCCATTCGTATTTCCTTCATATATGTTAAAGACCCGTTGGACCCAAAGAGCATGAAAGGTGTCTATTTGGTCCCCTGCTCTTGTGGGACCCCTACATTGAAGAAACATATCGCTCTATAAATCAAAGGATTCAAGAGCATGTTGTTGATATCAAACACTATAGGGCACGATCCTCATCTCTCATTGAGCATGCTGAGAAGACAAAACACTACATTTGTTTGGAAGAGTCTCGGATCATTGCTAGGGTTGATCATTTCCATCACCGCAAGTTTAGGGAGACCATCGAAATCGAAAAAAGGTCTTATACGCTGAATCAGGATGACAAATGGAAAATTATTAGTTATTGGATCCCGACCCTTTTTTCCTAAATTTATTTATTTATTTATTTTTCATTAATCATATTCCCTCTTTATTAATTTTAGTTAGTATTTTTTATTTGTTTGACTTTTGATTCCTTTAATTAGTTTCTTTTTTATTTTTATTATCCTACTACGAGACAATGGATATTGCATTGGTTTTTGGTCAAACCCATATTAGTTTGGGTTTGACTAAAAAAATTGTAAAGTTCCCAAAGTTTAACTTTGCATATTGAAATAGAATATTTTTTGACATGTTTCAATTTATTTTTCTGCATTCTGATTGGTTATCAAATTAAATATGTTATTGCTCAATGTATAAATTAACATGCCAAAGGTACAAAAGTCCCATCATAATTGGTGGTCCTGCCTTGGTCACAAAGTACGATTGAAGTCTACTTGCATCATATACGATCACTATACTTCTATGTAAAATGAAAATTGCATACACAACGAAAGGTATTATATTCAAGTTTTGGCAACTACTTAATCCTGTGGGTTAAAGGCAAACTAAGTCACTTTTTATGGATTCTCTTCTATATATCATTCCTTGGATGATTGAAACTGCAATTCTATTACATTGGGATTTGTAATGTTATTTTTTATTTATAAGTGGCGGTGCAACAATCATCGTAGAGTATTTTGGTGGTTAAAATAAGAAAGACTCAAAACATTGGAGAGATAAATCACAACATTGACATATATTACCTAAGTTTCTAGAACAGTGAATGAACTTATCTATTTCGGTCTAGAAAACTAGGAAATTCAACCAGGAGAAAGACCACTCCTCCCCATTAGTGAGATTGGTCTCTACAACCAATTCTCCCCCCGATCCTTTTCAATTCCAGTATAATAGATGAATAGTGACCTATCAGGATATGTTCTTAGGCATCAAGACCACCCAATCCAGCTTAGAACTCACATATTCAAGTTTGTATTAAGGCTTCCACTGGCTCTCAGTCCAACTCAGATTCATTATAAAATTATTTTATTACATTGAAGGTTGTAATCAGATTTCATTTTATGTTACATATGAAATCCAAGAGATATAGTTTTAAAGCCTTAAAAGAAAATTTAAAAAGAAATTTATAATATATAATTTTACAAAATTTGTTTATTTATAGTCAAATCCAAATTGATTAATAAAATTAATAAATACACCATCAATACAAAGAGTGATAATGTTGATGCTAATGTGGAAACGTATGATGTCAAAGCAAGTCATTACGTAATTGCGTAGCTTAAAGAACTAATCAAATATGTAAGCATCTTGATCATAGAGTAGTTGGTTTCAACACCATGGATGGTATTAAAACACCAAACCCCTTGGTAAAGTGAACACGTCATCATGGTTGACGATAGAGAGCACGTGTGGAAGGACAGACCTTCAATGTGTCGTTGATGATAGACCTTCAAACCATATTTGTCATACTTATAGGTATTTCTTAGCATATCAAATCATCAGGTAAAAATTTATTGAATATATCATCGACATCATAACATCAACAATTAAATTTAGTACGAGATAGTATCTCTCTAGTAAATATGTAGTGAAAATTGAACTTCATGTGCAAGGTAGGTATATATTAAAAATCATGGCCTTAAAATTTAGATGAGGTAGATTAATTTGATTTTCATAATTATAATTTATAATACATTTTGTTTTTCTATTATGTAATATTTATCTAAGATTATTTAATGTTTTTATATATTTCCACCGCTCAAAATTTTATATTTTATATTTTTTTTAATTAGTTTTTTTTAACTATAATATTTCATAATTATTTAATTTTGCAAAACAGAAAATCTAATATGTTTTTAAAAATCAACTATAGCTATTGAAAGTGTTCATGCAAATTTGATTGATTATAGAGAATTAAATGATTGTAGTGTTGTGTTAATAATTTTTATGTGGAGGAGAGGGTGCCGTGAAGATTGCTCTATAGCAAAGATTCTGTGTTAGGGTTTTGTCGTTGGTCACCATAGCGGGATGCGGAGGAGGGAGTTCTGCTCCCTCCTACAGTCAAGTAGTTGCAGATAGAAGTAAGGGAGCCGAATCACACCTCTTCAAGAAACCAATGGAGGTAGCAACAGAGACTATTAACACAGAAAAATCAAAAAATATTAGACCTCATGGACAGGAAGGGAATCATGAGGAAGCTAGTAGAGAAAGGAGGATAGAGGGCAGCAGTCAGAAAGTAGCTCCTATGAGTAGGGGTCTGTAAACCCAAATCGACCATTATTCCTCGAGTCATTTTAAGTGAACCAACGCTACAAGTGCACAGAGATCACATGGCGGAATACGTGGTTATCTGCAAATTTATGGGGACTTGGCCGACGGAGAAGGCCCTACAAGCATGGATAAGGAATCACTGAAAACCAAAGGGGGGAATAAACCTTTACCTTGGGTCCAAGGGCTTCTTTACAGTGGTGTTCACAAGCTTAGAGGATAAAGACAGAGTGTTCGAGGGAGGACCCTATTTTTATACTGCTGCAGGCCTTTACATGTGACCATGGATGATGAACTTTGTCCCAGAGTGAGAAACTTTCACATCGGTACCGGTATGGATAAGACTTTACTCCCTTCCTTTAGATTATTAGTTGTCGGAATCTCTAAAGGCTATTTGCAATAAACTAGGGCATTTCATAAAAATATCAGATGCAACTCTAAGAGGTAGATACACTTCCTTCGCCCGGACTTGTGTGGAAATGGACTTTTCTGGGGCACTTCTGGATGAGATCATTTTATAAGTGTATGATGAAGAATGGGTGCAGGACATGGACAACGAACATGTCCCATTCAGATGTCGTAAGTGCCATGAACACGAACACCTATATAGATACTGCCCATTAAACAAACAGGAGAGCAATACAAAAACCACCACAAGCAAAGATCTCGAGGGTTTCACTAAAGTGGGGGGCAAAGGGAAAGGAGGAAAGCGGTACCAAAAGAAAACCAATGAGGATGGGCAACAGAGCCATAATAGTTTCAAAATCTTAGAAGAAGAAGTAGGAAACAACGGAGCAAACCAGGAATCGGAGACTAATACCAATGAGAAGGATAAGGATGTTAGCATCGAGGATATACCAGAGAACAGCCGGCAAAAATATGATCTACCGAACATTGTGGAGCTTAGTAGGGACCATGAGATGACCCCAAGTGAGGTGGGAACGGAGGACCATGAACTACAGGAGATTCTTGAGAGGGAGAACTTAGATCTAGAAAAGCTTCTGGAGCAGGGTATTGCTAAAGGGGTTGACTCCCTGCCAAAGGAGGAGTTTGACAGGGTTCAACAGATCTTCCTTTGGAGATCCCAATCGAAGGGCTCTGGAGTCAAGAGAATCCATGACAGCCAGGAGAATAGAGGGATGAAAACAATGGAGTAAACACCAAGGCATTCTTCCAAGAATCCGGGTAGGAAAAGAGGGAGAAAAAAGACAAAATGAGTTGCTGACCGAATGTGGAAAACTTATGATTAACTCAGGTAAGATGAAAACTCTCACCAACCACTCCTTTACAAACCTTTCTTAATGAAGTTTACAACATGGAACATCATGAGCCTAGGAAGTAAAAGGAAACAAAGAAATCTTAACAGTAGAATAAAAGAAGAAAAACTAGACATGGTTTTTATTCAGGAAACTAAGTGGTCGATGGACAAGATTAGAGAAATACATAGAAAATGGCTATGCAAGTATGAGTATCTAAAGGTTAAGGCATATAACTCGGTAGGAGGGATTCTTATGCTTTGGGATCCCCAGAAACTTAAAATACTCGATGCGGAAGCATCCAGGGACTATCTATCGTTGTGATTCAACCTTTGGATGATAGGGAGACTTACATGATTACAAATGTCTATGGTCCTCAAAAACTAGAAGACAAATTCAAGCTTCTAACCTCCCTTGAGGAGCTGAGAGAGAGATATTCTAATATGCCCTGGATTTTGGCAGGGGATTTCAATATGATCAAATCTCTTACGAAAAAAAAAGAAAAAGGTGGCACCAGAGCACTAGGCCGAGACTCCATTGCCTTCCAGAACTTCATAAATAATATGAGACTAGTGGATGTTGAAACAATAAATGGTACTTTCACCTGGAACAATAAGAGAGGAGGGGCTTCTCAAGTTTCCTCTAAACTAGATAGATTCATAATCTCAGAGGACCTCCCTCTCAAAGGCCTTGACTTGTCAACTCTAATTCTTCCCTCTAGAGACTCGGACCACTAGCTTGTCCAGCTTGAAGCCTCTTTTATGGGTACACCGAGGAACAAACCTTTTATGTTTGAAAATGTCTGGATCTCTCACCCTGACTTCACTAGCAATATTAACAAATGGTCGATGGAAGATATGCCCATTCAAGGCACTAAAAAGTTCTTGCTGCAACAAAGACTTAAACAAATCAAATCTAGACTCAAAGATTGGAATAAAAAAGAGTTTGGTAATATTTTTAAAGCCAAAAGAGAAGTTGAACAAAAACTTCAGGGGATTAATTAGAGCTTAATCACAGATGGTTTTACCGAGGAAAGGAAAACTCAAGAAGCTTCTCTTCAGAAGGAATGGGAAGACAAGTACGTCCAAGAGGAGATATTCTGGAGGCAAAAATCGAGAGTGTTGTGGATTAGAGAAGGGGAAAGAAACACAGTTTTTCATAAATCAACTTTGGATTGTAGGTCACATAACAGAATTTTTAAACTCGGAGATTCTCAAGGGAAAGAGCTTGTCTCCCACAAAGAAATGGAATCTGTCCTAGTTCAACACTTCCTTGGCATTGCAAAGGAGTCTCTCTTAGATAGGTCACTGTCCATTAATAATTTCACAAAGTACATTCCCAAGCTTGTAACAAGGGAAGACAATCACAATATTAATAGACCAGTGTCTGAAGATGAGGTTAGTGAAGTTATCAATGAGATGCAAAATGGGAAAGCTCCTGGCCCGGACGGATTGTAACAGTCCAAAAATAAATATCTCATTTAACATTAAATTTAAATCAGAGTGGCACTTACCTAGCCCAATAAACATGTAATTGATAAACTAAATTCAACTATGAATAGTGCTTACTTGTGGTAGAAGTAGGCTTACCGCAACAAGGTTTTGGGGATGACTCTCCACCCAACCGTAGGTTCAATTGTGCAAGAATTTGCTACAACTGGCCACCCCCGAGCCCTCAATCAACGTACTACTGCCAGTGACTCCTATGTCTTAGAACACCATTCTCCCAAGAGAATGAAAGATAGAATCTCGGAAAGATAGAATGCCTCCCATCCTCCTCACCATCTAATAAATAGAGCAAACATTGGATGGGAACCACATGCACACACTCCATGTGTCTACATGCGAATTTGATTTTTAGCTTTCTTGTTTTATTTCTTTACTTTTCTTTTGATTTTTAGTTTTCTTGTTTTATTTTCTTCTTTTTGATAGCTTTACTGATTTTTTTATTGTTTTCTTTGTTTTATTTCTATTTATTCGTATTTAAAGCTTTAGTATAGTTATTACTATTTTTTTTAATTTTTTTTTCTTGTATATTTTTAAATATCATTTATTATTTTAACATTTATGATTTATTTTTATTATTTACTATTAAGTGATTTATTATTATTATTATTATTTATATTATTATTATTTATTTTGTATTATTTATTATTTATTATTTATTATTAAGGGGAGGGATATTACATGGATTTAATGTGGACTTCTTCAAAGCATGCTGGAAAACTGTCAAACAAGACATCCTTGAGGTTGTGGAAGACTCTAAAAGATCCAAAACGATTTTGAAGGCTCTCAATGCCTCTTTCATAGCTTTGATTCCAAAACAGGAAAAAGCTATGACACCGGACAAATTTAGACCCATATCTTTATGTAATGTGGTATACAAGATTATTTCCAAAGTGATCGCTAACAGACTCAAGCCCCTTCTTCCAGCTCTGGTCTCAGAGGAGCAAGGTTATGTGGAAGGATGACGGATTCTCAATAACATCATATAAGCTCATGAGATGGTACACTCTCTTAAGAGCAATAAGAAAGTTGGTATGATCATACAGCTTGACCTAGCGAAAGCTTATGACAAGCTAAGCTGGTCTTACATCAGGGTTGTGCTGAGAGCTTATGGTTTCGACCACAACTGGATTAGATCGGTTATGGCCTTGGTATCCATGGCTAGTTTTTCAATCCTGCTTAATGGCTCGCCCTCAAGAACCCTTATGCCTTCTAGGGATCTTGGACAAGGAGATCTTATCTCCCCCTTCCTCTTTATGTTCATGATGGAAGGGCTAGACAGAGCGATAAAAAGTGCAAGAGTTGAAGTAAGAATACAAGGACTAAAACTTACCATAGATGGAGATGCTTCAACTCACCAACAACTTTTGGATGACACTATGCTACAGGGCATTCTCATGGTCAAGGAAGCCAAAGCTTTTAAACAAATCCTGAACGACTTTGTTATGGTCGTTGGTACAGAGGTAAGCCTTGAAAAATCAAAAGTTTTCTTTTTTAATACTGACATTGCTATTCAAAGAAACCTCACTAGAATTCTAGGGTTTCAAAGGGATCGGCTACCTTCTAAGTACCTTGGAATCCCTCTTACAGACAAAACTCTAAGCAGGGAAGTGTGGGAGCCAGTAATCAACAAAATTTAGGACAGGATCAGGAAATGGACGTGCAGATCTTTGAATTTCGCAGGGTGCCTTGTGCTTACAAAGGTTGTCTTGCAGGCCATACACATTTTTATGATTTCAACTCTTCGTACTCCTATAGGAGTTATGCAACAAATCAGGAACATTCAAAGAGATTTTCTCTAGGGCAAAGGGGAAGAGAAAAAGAAATGGGCATTGGTAGCTTGGGACAAGATCTGCAAACCTAAGGCCCATGGTGGTTTGGGGCTTCATGACCTTGAAACCCTTAGCAGAGTCTTGGGTGAAAAACTTTCGTGGAGGTGGCTTAAGGAATCGGCAACCCCCTGGACCAAGCTTTGGAAACAGAAATATGCAAATAATTGGCAGGAGAGGGATCACATCTGAATATCTGGGCTTAGTAAATGCTCCCATATCTGGAATCTTGCTTGGGAAAACAGTGCCATTTCCCAGCAGCACAGCTTCTAGGAGATCCGAGCTGGAAACCTGGCAATATTTTGGGAGGACAATTGGTAGCAGGAACCAAACTTGTTTAGGGAAGAAATAACCGCTCTCAAGAATGACATTGAATACAAAGGCTTATGCATGATAAGTGACTTTTGGGATCATGCAAGGAACGATGGTAAATGGAGAATATGGAAGGATCTGGGCTACAGTGAGGAGAGCCCTTTGAAAGCTCAGGTAGTCTCTCTTGCTTGAGACTTGGAACAGAGGAATATTTTAGTATCATCCTCGTCTGACCAACTGAGATGGGGAAAAAACACAGAAGGTAACTTCAACCTCAAAGAAGCTAAATGAATAGCCCTAGGGATTGATTATCAAAACCCTGATAAGGTATGGAAGGACCTGTGGCAGCACCAGCGTTGGATGAAAATAAAGTTGTTTATGTGGCTAGTTCAACAAAATAAAATTCTAACTTGGGAAAATCTTCTAAAAAGGGGTTTTTTTGGCCCATCCAAATGCCATCTATGTGGCTCACAACAAGAGACAATGGAACACTTACTCAACCTCTACCTTTTCACCTCTACCTTGTGGGATTGGGTAGCCTCAACCTTCAGGCAGACTAACAGGGACAGACTCAGCATTACAAACACTTTGAAGAATTTTGAGAAAAGACTTCTCAGGCAATGAAATCATCAACAAATCTTGGACTCTGGTGCTAGGCTTCTTAATATGGGATGTCTGGAAAGAATGCAATGACAGGATTTTCAAGAATAAAACTGGCTCAACCCATAACATTATTGCACAAATTTTAAGGCAGCTCAAAGATACTGTTGGAGCCCTTTTAGGGAGACCTTCTAAGGACCCTACTCTGCCACAAGATGCTTATATACTGCTACAACTGGGTCTCCATTTGCTAGTTCCCCAGAGCATAAACAAGGGTGTGAGCTAGACAAAAGCTGATAAAGACTTCTGGCAACCTCCTCCTCATGGTTTCTTGAAATTTAATATTGATGGAGACTCTAAAGATAACCCAGGGATAGTTGGTTTTGGAGGGGTCATCAGAGATGAGCAAGGGGGCATTAAGGACATCTTTCACAGTCATTTGGGGACTATCACTAATAACATGGCGAAGCTCATGGCATTAGAGAAATGCCTAGAAATATTGATTGAGTCAAATTTACATAATGCCATCATTGAAGTAGACTCTGAATTGATTATTAATGCGGCCAAGAAGATATGCAATGGAAAATCACCAGGAAAAGTTTCAAAAAATGGGCAGCTTTTACAGGTCTTTCAGCGTATTCATACCCACCTTCAAACCCTAAGAACGGTTAGCTTTGTTCATGTGCAAAGAAAATCCAATAAGCTAGCTGATTGTCTGGAGAATGAAGGAGTGTTATTCAAAGAAAGTTACAACAAGTATGCTTGGGATTCATTACCCTCTGGGAAATTGCGTGAGGATTTTCAAACACATGCATCCAAAGACATGGAGAACTTTCAAACTATTAAAAACGAACTAGGAAGAAGACTAGTGGGAGCAGGAGTGAGCGGAAGTGAAAGTTTTTTTAACCGTTGATCCCTTGAAATGCATAAAACAATTTTTTCTACAGGGGAGGGGCACTGGGTAAACAGCAGGCTTCTTGGTAGGCCAGTGATCACAGATCTTGATAGCCTTCGCCATTTAATGGACATCAGGAGGGAAAGTGATCGAAGGTTAACTATACAAGCGGACCCGAAGATTTTTAGATCAGCGGCTCATAATATTTATCGGGTCCGTAAAGAGGCTAAAGACCATGCAAGTTTCCGATTTAATATCTCGGAGGACCGACAGATCAACATGGACCTTGTCATATGGATATCGAGTTCCAAGAGTAATCGAAGGTTATGTCTCAGCCCGGACCTGAACTTTTATAAACCGATGGCTCATAATCCTTATCAGGTCCCTGAACCAGGTAAAAGGGGCACATGTTACCGAGGCAATAGTGTTCGTGACCATCGATTCTTAAGGGATCTAGATCGAAGGATCATCGAGTTTCAACAAGGGAGGAGGTTAAGTCCCGGAACGGACCTAGAGCTTTATACTTTGACAGTTCATTTACCTTGTCGGCCCCGTAAAGCTGGTAAAGGTCGCGCATATCTTCGCAGCGATCTCTTTAATGACCACTGGATCACTAGGGGTCTCAAACGATAGCCATCGGATTGGATATGGGGTGAAGGTTTAGATGTAAGTTAAGGTATAAGGTTGCGAGTTTGTTTCGGGCTTGTTTTGGGTTGTTTTGGGTTTATCTTCATCAGGTTAGCCCTTGATGGTCTTTACACTGGTAAAGACATGTAATATATGTAACATTTCTTGAGGATAAATAGAAGGCTCCACTCTTACTTGAGCTAAAAAAAAAATCATGGAAATCCATTTTTATATTTCATACTATGTCATAGAATAATAAGACATTATTAGCGTGCATGGGTTTTGTAGGAGAATTACAATTAACAAAATATCACAATTTATCAAAAACCTTAATTGACCAGATTCTAAATCTTAACACTAAATAACTTGTATTTCTTCGTATTATATATATATAAGATTATAATAATAGTAAAAATAATTGGTATTAACTAAACTTCGTAAAATAGCTATAGAAAATATTTTTTTAATTATTATTTTTCCCAAGGAAAAAATCGTAATTTTATTATTGAAAATAAAATTACAAGTTGTAGATGCTTGACCAATGTTCCATCACCAAGTCAAATACTAGTGATCATAAGTTCTTATTATAATCAACTAAAAAAAGCTAAGGAAAGTTAAAATTTCTTCTATTTCTTCTTTTCAACGTTTCTCCATTCTCCCTGAGATGGCGTGGATGAGACAAGTGCTAGTTGATTTTCTTCTATTCTTGAGATTTCCTTATTTGAATCTGAATTATCGGATGCATGGTGACGTTTGTTTCCTCCAGTGTCCTTTGCTTTAGGTAGTGTCCTATTCTGTATTGTAGTGACTTGTAATCGTTGGTTCATGAGTAGTTACCTCTTTTCCTTCTTGTTCTTGTGTGCGTTGTTCTTCCATATGTGGCGTGGGATCTGTGGCAGCTTCTTCCTCTACCTCTTCCGGCTCATTTGGGGAAAATTGCCATCCTTTGGGTTTCTTTTAAGGTTTTTTCTTCCTTCGTGACTTTTTTTTTGCTTTAGGACACAAATTTTGTAGGTGGACTATTTGTCGACATATGTGACATTTGAAAGTTGTATTCTCAAATTCTAAGGACTAAGTCTAGCTTTGTTGGTTGTGTGTCAACTGAATGCGATTCTGTAGGCCTTTACTTAGATCCGCCTCCACACATATTCATGCGAAAGTATAGATTCATTCTTCTATTTTTTGAATATATATTTTATGTATTGTGCCAATATGTTCCCTATGCCTTCCAACACTTGATTATACCATAAATGAAGTGGGGGGTTATGTAGCCTAACCCAAACTGACATTCTTGATGCAATCATGGTATTAGAGTCAAAATATGGGAACCATGGAGTAATGAATAAACCTGTTGATCCCCAAAACCATGGACCTTCCTATAGTACAATTTCTTGTTCCTCTGATGCTGCAAATTTTACAATGAAGAATCCTTTGGAACAAAGGTGTATTTTGCAGTTTTTTGTCCAATTGGTAAAAATCCAGTGGAAGAGATCCATTGGTTTTGGCCATAAACTGTTGAATCTGCATATGATGGCTTGGGCTTCATAGCTTGCGCGATGTTCATCTATTTATGGTATATGTACATAATTTGCTTGCTCTACTATGTAGGGGATGGGAATATTATGTGGGAATTTTGGATTTGATGTAGCTATTGATTTCCCCTGGAGAATGTTTTTGTAGGAGATTCCAACATTTATGTATTCTTGGTTTGGTTTTGTACCTTTAGGTAGACTAGATCAAGCGGCACCATCTATTCCTTTTGATTTACTTGCTCCCGCTGCACCTCCTCTTAATCTTAGGTTGAGGATGATGGTGGTTGCAGGTTGAATGTTATATTCATGTAGGTTGCGATTGTCATAGTGATCTACCTCCGTAGATCAAATTTTGCAGGTGTGAGGGGTAACCTAGCTTGTGCATGATGTTCAGTTTCATTTGTAGGATCTTATCAGAATCCCAAACCCATAAAGATGAGGAATTACCAACCGAGGATTTAATAACAAAATGGAAAGTGTTCTTTACCTCTTGAACCAAATGGTTGAAAGAAACAGTTTTTGAATCAGTGTCATTTGATGCTTTTGTTGATTGTTTTTTAGTTTGCGGCTGCGTGGGCATCTTCTACATCTGTCGTATCCATATTTCCTTGTAAATTTTTTTGACCTATTATTAATTCAATTAGGTGAAAGTTTCATTTTCAACAATATTAACAATATTTTATTAAAGCATATATATGTGTGTGTGTGTGTATATATACACGCATATATAAGATATATAGATATATATATATTATATATATATTATATATAATTACTATATATATTATATATATATATATATATATATATATATATATATATAATATATATAGATAAGACTAAATATTTTATAATTTATTAAAATTAAAAGTCCTTTCCTTAATTGTTTAACATTCAGCTGAATTATTTTATTAATTTTTATTCAAAATTTATTTAACACTTTGACTCAAGATTTCGAAATGTGATTTACTGGAATATTTCGCTCTTAATCATTATGAATCACAGAAGTTTGCATTCTCAAATACTTACATTAACAAACTCAAAATAATAATGAAGAAAAATCAATGCAGGTCATTATTAAATTACTTCAATTTCCGTTAACATCAACTTATAGAGAGGGAGGAAGTAATTGAAAATAATAATAAAAAAATTGCTTAATATGTAATTTCTTCAATTACATATATGGAGTTCACAGATGACATGTAAACATAATAATATATTACATGATGCTTACTTCCTTTTATTTTCACTTGATATGTAATATTTAAAGCAAAATATATTAACAAAGAAAAATATTTTAGTGTTAGGCGTAGATAAAATATTTCATGTCCATATTAAATAACAGTTTTATATAAACAAACAAAAATAAAGTAATTTAAATAGAAAATTTTCTTATATTTTCACTTTCCATTGTGAGGTACATGTGTAATTTATTTCATTCTTAATATGGTGTTGATATGTAACATTTACAAAATATTAATAAATAAAAAAAGTTTAATGTGGAATATAAATCAAATTTTTCAATATGTATGCTCACTAAAAGATTTTAACATCAAATATATGGGGAGAAAGAGTGAGAGAGTTATTTATTCCATTAATAAGTTGTTTTTTCCAAGCAAAGAAATCAACCTCATTAAGTGGCTAGCTAGGATTTGAACTTAGTTGGGGAAGATAACAAATGTTCCAACCAACCACCCAAAATAACTCGAATTGACTATATAATGTGAAACTTAAACAAGGCCACATAGCTAGTGTTCCATGCCACTTAGTTTAATTAATGAATTTTGATTAGTAAAATTTTGTTTGTGATATATTGTACTACATACATACACTTTAATATGACTGGTTTTTGGAAAAAATCACTAGTACATTTCCCAAGTTAGAACAACTAAACAAAGTGTACCAAACCATTTTGATTGGACAACCAGAGAAACTCATTCACGATTCACATCATTATAAGAACAATATAATATACAAGAATGTTATCACTAAGAATGCATAATATCACTTTAAAATAATAATAAAAAATAATTAAGGCTTGAGAGAAGATTCAAGACTTCAAGTAATACTTGTGTGGCTATGCTCCCAGTACTAGACATGAAAGAAACAAACAAATGCAACAATCTCAAAATATTGCGTTCCACGTCATATTGTGGAAAAGAAGTCATCTTTTATATTTTAAAAAGATTTCAGGTTATGTTTTTTTTACTTAAGAATACATTATTATGACACGTGAAGTTAACCAATAAAAAGATTCTAGGTTATGCTTTTTTCACTTAACAATACATTATTATGACAAGTGAAGTTAACCAATAATTGGTTCAATAGACACATTTAGCAACTTAGAATAATAAATTTAGCAATTTGAAAATTGTTTTCACCAATATCCCAAGAAAGGCCAAGGCTACTTCAACTACCACAATATATTATGTCTAAAAATTGATAACACAATAGTTGTTTGGACATTAAGACCAACCTTGGAGACAAATCTTGCAAACAAGATGGAAAAGCCAATATTGTCCACACCTTTTAAACTGCACAAAAATAATCATATTAAACATGATTTTTTTTCAAACTTCTTTTACTTTTAAAATTAATTTAAAATAATTTTTTAATATATATATATATATATATATATATATAAATTTATATAAATTTAAAAACTTCTAAACATTAAAATGACAATAAAGACATAAAACTTAAACTTGTTCAAACTAGAGACTCTAACATTTTCCACATAGAATCTACTTAAAAACAATAGCATTTGAAACTTAAACCAGACAAAATTGAAATCATGTTGAAATTTCTCTAAAATTATTTTGATTATCCTAATGAAAGATCACAACTTTTTCTATATTTTTATGATTAAGGGTTCCAATTGCTGCAAGTTACTGCAGCTTTTTTAGCTTTTCCTCCACAATCTATCTAATTCTATTTCAGAAGAGGAAAATTGCTTTTAACCAAAGGGTCAACCCTCCTTTCAAATAGTTAATAGTCTATACCTTGTCCGAGATACACAGTTTGAGAATGAACCAAAAAACTTGAAAATTGAAAAAAACTATTTATTTATGTGCAATCTTTATATATATATATATATATATATATATATATACACTAAATTTGTCAAAATGGAAATTCAGAAAATTACAATTTTATTAAACTTAAGTGCCATATGGTGATTGGAATTTTGAGATATTTTACAAGTAAATAAATAATCGATCATTCAAATTTTTGAGTGATATGCAAAGGTTTTCTAAATATTTACATGATCTAAAATGTGCTTCTACATGAGTAAATTTGAGTATTTTTAGATCTACAACCAATTAATATCTCTTTAAAAGCTTTTAATTGGTTTTTCTAGGGTTTGTAAATTTACACATTGGCACTAGTCTAAATCTAACTGATTGATTAAACTTTCAAAGAGTTGAGTTTTGAGGCATGTCCTAGTCTAAATGTAGTTGTTTTTAGAGCATTTTCAGAGTGGAATTTTGAAGCATCTAACTCATATTGTCTTGCTTTGAATGGAGTCACTAAACTTCTTGCATATGACTTCTTTGATTAATTGAACACTCTTATTATTTATTTTATTTTATTAATGTATAGAAGTAATATTTTATATTTATAAGGTGTTATTTTGAAATAAAAATTTTCAAAATTTTTATTTTTTAAATATAAATAATTATAAATAATTTTGATATGATAATATTCTTAGTAATATATATGATTTAAAGAGTGAAATACAAATTCTCAATTTTTTAAAATTCACTCTTAACATATTGTTATCAATTTCCAAACTTCACCCTTAACCTTATTTTCATTACTATTTGGACTATCTGCATGTATCCGTTATTTAATTTAGATAACTATGCTAATTTTGATAATAATAAAAGATCAAAATTTAACCAAGCTTGGCAACTATATTTTAAATCAAAGGAAGCACACATTTTGCATCAAAGGAATATACACATCTTGGATTCATGGTCCCGGAGCAGTAGAAGCAATCCATTCAAAATGGCTGCATCATGTTAGAAAACTATATATTACAGAGCAATGGAACACATAAAATATAGCAAAAATATAAACATAGAAAACGCATAAAACCAGAGAGACACAAATATATGTGGTTCACCCAGTTAGGGCTACGTCCACCCCGAACAGCCTCAATACAATTCCCTCATACAAAGAGAGGGGTTGCCTTCTAGGGCAAAAAACCCTAAACTAAACATAAGTTCTACCGTCAGATCATCTGCCTAATGAATGGCCCAGATTAACTACATATTACTATACTTTTACAAGGCAATTTTACATATGTTTTTAGCTACGAGGGCACTGCCCCCAAAACCCCCGCCAGGGGACCACTGGCCCTCGTACCCCCTAGCCGGGGCGGGATCGACCCCGCGAACCCCCGAGGATTGTACAAACTTCCTGGGGTATACGTCCGGCCAAAAACGAAGACCTCTAAATAATCATGCTCCACACCCAACAATCTCCCACTTGGAGAATGATTGTAGCAACTCCACTGCTGCTTCATTTGCTGGACAATGACTCCTCTTTGGACCTGGTTGTTTCTTCATCTTCATCGTCATTCCTTTGAAGACCAATTGAAACTGAGGCCATATTCTCAGTTCTCCCTGTTACAACTTTGGTTAGCATATCTGCAAGATTTTGGCTAGTGTGATCTTTTCCAGCTTCAATCTCCATCTTCAACATGTTTTGTAGAAATGGTTTACTTGAGTTGTATGTGTTTAGTCCTGGAATGAAATTGTTGAGTTCTTTGCCAAGATGAATGGCACACTTGGCTATCACTGGTTATAACATGCCATATCATGCTCCTTACCCAATTCACCCATAAACCTTTGTAACCAAATCATTTCTTTACTAGCCTCTATAGCAGCAACATACTCTGCTTCTGTTGTTGAAAGCGCAACAACACTTTAGATTTTTGACACCCAACTAACAGTGGTTCCACCTACAGTAAATACATATCCTGTAGTGCTCCTCATGTTATCTCTGTCAACCTGCCATATCTGCATCAACATATCCCTGTAGAGAAATCTTTGAACCACCAAAGCATAATGCTTGATTTGTGGTACCTTTCAAATATCTGAGAATCCATTTCACTGCCATCCAATGTTCCTTTCCTGGATTGTCCATGTACCTACTTACAACTCCCACTGCATGTGCAATATCAGACCTTGTGTAGACCATTGCATACATTAAGCTTCCAACTACTGATGCATATGGAACTTTAGACATATAATCCATGTCTTCTTGGGTATTTGTGCACATTTCCTTACTAAGTTTGAAATGGCTAGTAAAAGGTGTACTAACTAGTTTTTCATTCTGCATATTAAATCTTTTGAACACCTTTTGTATGTACTCATTCTGAGACAATGTTAATTTACGATTTTTCCTATATTTAGTTATTCTCATACCAAGGATTTGTTTTGCAGCTCCCAAATCCTTCATTGCAAATGAATTTGCCAATTTTCTTTTGAGCACATTTATTTCGTGCATGTTAGACCCTGCAACGAGCATGTCATCTACATACAATAACAATATAATATAGCTGCTATCATTTTTATTTTCAGGTAAACACGATGATCAGAGTGACATCTAGTATAACCTTGTTCAGACATAAACTTGTCAAATTTTAGATACCACTGCCTTGGAGCCTATTTTAAGCCATAAAATCTCTTCTTCAACCTGCACACTAGTTTCTCTTTCCCTTTCACTTCATATCCTTGTGGCTGCTGCATATATATCTCTTCCTCTAAATCCCCATGGAGAAAGGTTGTCTTTACATCTAACTGCTCAAGATGTAAATCTTCAGCTAATACTAGACTCAGAATAGTTCTGATTGAAGTCATTTTAACAACAGGAGAAAATATTTCATCAAAATCAATACCTTTCTTCTGTGCAAACCCCTTCACCACAAGTCTAGCTTTGTACCTTTGTTTTCCTATATCTTCTTCCTTCAATCTGTAAACCCATTTATCCTTTAATGTAGTTTTTCCTGTAGGCAACTTGACTAAGTCCCAAGTCTGGTTATGCATTAAGGAGTCCATCTCTTCTTCCATGGCTAGCTCCCACTTCTTCCTGCTTTCAACCTGCATTGCTTCTTCATAACATTTGGGTTCACCAGAATCAGTCAACAATAAATAATATAATGGAGGAGAGTATCGTTCAGGGGGTATACTTATCCTGGTAGATCTTCTAACACCACTTTCAGGTGTTTGGGGTGGTTGTTGCTGTTGTGGTGGTTGTTGTTGTTGTGGTTGTTGATTATTATTATTTTCATGCACCTTTACTTTTTCAGTGATCTTATCAAGAACTATGTATTCCTTGTTTTCCTTTTCCTGTTTCTTTTCCTGCCACTGATTCTTATACAAGACCTTTTCATTGAATATTACATCTCTGCTCCTAATGATTTTGTGATTTCATCATCATGTATAAGCGATAACCAAAATCATTAACACCATATCCAATAAAGGTACATTTCTTTGATTTTGCCTCAAGCTTTGTTCTATTTTCTTTATTAATATGGACAAAGGCCTCACAACCAAAAGGCCTTAAAAAGGAGTAGTTTACCTTTTTACCTGTCCATGCTTCCTCTGGAACACCACCATCCAAGGAACTTGAACGCGCTCTGTTTATTAGATAAACAACAATATCTACAACATCTACCTAAAATTGTAAAGACAATCCTGCATGCAATCTCATGCACCTTGCACGCTCCACGATTGTTCTGTTCATCCTTTCTGACACACAATTTTCTTGTGGTGTTCTTGGAACTATCTTCTCTTTACGAATTCCATGCTCTGAATAGTACCTATCAAACTCTTTGCTGCAATATTCACCTCCATTGTCTGATCTGAGACACTTCAATTTCTTTCTTGTCTCAAT
>APFE031470839.1:384994-412601 GCA_000404065.3 Pinus taeda | reverse complement strand
TTTCAGGCCCCTTTACTTTTTCAGTGATTTCATCAAGAACTGTGTATTCCTTGTTTTCTTTTTCCTGTTTCTTTTCCTGCAACTGATTCTTATACAAGACCTTTTCATTGAATATTACATCTCTGCTCCTAATGATTTTGTGATTTTCATAATCATATAAGCAATAACCAAATCATTAACACCATATCCAATAAAGGTACATTTCTTTGACTTTGCTTCAATCTTTGTTCTATTTTCTTTATCAATATGGACAAAGGCCTCACAACCAAAAGGCTTTAAAATAGAGTAGTTTACCTTTTTACCTGTCCATGCTTCCTCTAGAAGACCACCATCCAAGGAACTTGAAGGCCCTCTGTTAATTAGATAAACAACAGTATCTACAGCATCTGCCCAAAATTGTAAAGGCAATCCTACATGCAATCTCATGCACCTTGCACACTCCATGATTGTTCTGTTCATCCTTTCTGTCACACCATTTTCTTGTGGTGTTCTTGGAACTGTTTTCTCTCTGTGAATTCCATGCTCTAAATAGTACCTATCAAACTCTTTGCTGCAATATTCACCTTCATTGTCTGATCTGAGAGACTTCAATCTCTTTCCTGTCTCAATCTCAACCAAAGCTTTCCATTTCTTGAAAGTATCAAATACATCAGATTTATTCTTAATACAATAAATCCAAGTTTTCCTAGTTGCATCATCAATAAAAGTAACATAATAACGAGAGCCACCAAGAGATGATACCTAAGCAGGTCCCCATATATCTGTATGCACAAGCTCTAATTTTTCGCTCTTCTTTTCTTTCCCTAACTCTCTTTTTTTTTCCATAAATGCAATTCTCACAGAAGTCCAAATCAACATTCTTCAAACCCGGCAACAAATTCCTTGAGTGAAGAATCTTCATCCCTTTCTCACTCATGTTTCCGAGC
Organism: Pinus taeda; assembly: GCA_000404065.3. Lineage (NCBI taxonomy): Eukaryota > Viridiplantae > Streptophyta > Pinopsida > Pinales > Pinaceae > Pinus > Pinus taeda. The sequence goes on along the minus strand of APFE031470839.1, from coordinate 411,675 downwards.
CTATGATGCCATAATGCTGCATCTACTCCTTTGGAAGTTAAAGCATTAACAGAGTTAGAAATACCATTGCATAAATACAATGTACCAACCTTTTCGCCTTTTGCTATTACTAGGGCTCCTTTGGTGACCTTCCAATCTTTATCTGTGAAAGTTGTCACACAACCTTCACCGCCTAACTGCCGTGTTGAAATCAGATTTTTCTTTAGATCTGGAACATGCCTTACCTCCTTTACTAGCCATTGGTTTCCATTCTGCTGTTTTACAAGAACCTTACCCATTCCAACAATTTTACAGGGTTTATCATCACCCAAACGAACTTGTCCAAAATCTCCTTGAACATAGTCATGAAATTATTTCTTATCAGGTGTGGCATGGAATGAGGCCCCTGAATCTACCACCCGGGAATCAGTAATATTTTCGAAAGAAAGAATCAAAGCATCTTGTAACACCTCACCTGTCACAATTGCTTCATGATTGTTTTCTTGCTGTGAATCTCCTTCTTTTCCCTTCTGAGATCTACAGTCTTTCTTTAGGTGTCCTTTCTTTCCACATTTCCAGCACACTATCCCTGATCTGGACTTGGATCTGCATTTCCTTGATTTACTGCGATATCCTGAGCTCTTTCCTCTTTCCATTTTTCTTCCCCTAGACTCTGCACTCAAAGCATTACCCGATGTCTCACTGGAGCCTTTCCATCACATTTCCTCGCTAAGTATAGCACCGACAACATCATCAAACTTTCAAGTACTAGATCCAAAAACAGAGTTACTAATGGCCATTACTAAACCATTCCAACTTTCTGGCAATGAGCACAAGAATAACAGAGCTCTAACTTCATCATAAAAGTTTACCCCTACAGAACATAACTAACTTGTAACAGTATTAAAATCATTTAAATGGTCTGCAACAGATCCACCTTCCGACATCTTCATATTAACTAATTGTTTCATAAGAAATACCTTGTTTGAGGCCGAGGGTTTTTCATATGGTTTCTCCAACGCCTTAATCAAACCCTCTGTCGTTGTTTTCTTCGAAATGTTGAAGGCAACCAACGCTGCAAGGCACAACCGTATTGTTCCAAGTGCCTTTCTATTGAGAAGGTTCCATTCTTCATCTTTCATACCCATCGGCATCTTTGTTTTTCCGCCCAATGGTAGGTACAAATCTTTCTAATACATATAATCTTCCATCTACATCTTCCATAGCGAGAAGTTTTGGCCATTAAATTTCTCGACCCTAAACTTATCATCTTCTGCCATTGCTCCCACTCGAACGAGGAACCCTTCTTTCCTGTGAATTTATCAGCCAAATAGACCTCCGGCTATGATACCAATTCTTACAAAATTATATATTACAGAGCAATGGAACACATAGAATATAGCAGAAATATAAACACAGAAAATGCATAAAACCGAAGAGACACAGATATATGTGGTTCACCCAATTTGGGCTACGTCCACCCTGAACAGCCTCAATACAATACCCTCATACAAAGAGAGGGGTTGCCTTCTAGGGAAAAAAACCATAAACTAAACATAAGTTCTACCATTACTATAAATTACTATACTTTTACAAGGCAATTTTACATATGTTTTTTCGTTGCCCCCGAAACCCCCGCCGGGGGACCGCTGGCCCCCAAACCCCCCAGCTGGGGGGGATCGGGGTGGGGGGAAAAGTCCCCCCCACGTGGAGGGGTGTACAAACTTCCTGGGGTATACATCTGGCCAAAAACAAAGACCTCTAAATAATCATGCTCCACACCCAACACATCACTAGAATAAGTCAATTCAAATCTAGTTGAAGACCATATTCACAAATCAATAGTGTTTTGCCTTAATGTTGAAGCTTATTCTCCTCCGAAGGTCAAATGACAAGTTGAACTTTTGTTAAATGCATTATTCAACATATATCTCACCAGTTGACTCTATTTCCAATTTAGCAGCTTATTTGGTCATGTCAGTTGTCAGCTACTAAGCTAGTTCAACATTCAATCAAGTTCAACATTTAATATCCATTTTTTGTACTTAAGATTGGAATCAGGTGTTCCACTTTTGATCATTCATGTGTAAATGATTCAATATTCAAAGACTTCCGCATGCTTCCCATGCATCTCTGTAATGTTTATAAAATTCTAAAATTATGTTCATATTAATGATAATTCAGAATTATTGTTTTAGCATCCTAAATAAGTGATCCAATTTCGTCAAAATCTTATAAATTTCACTTATTTTAATATTACCATTGTTTGTTTGCCTGGTAATTTCAAACGACACTCCCTACCTTGGTAAAACACTCCAACGATTTTATGTAAAAGGGGAACTTCAGCATTCCACGAGATATGTGCAACATTAACTTTGAACAATTACACTAGCACAATCACATCCTTGCTAACAAAATGAGAACTACAGTAAGTATGTTGCACATATAGCTTGGGACCTAATTATGTATACCCAAACACATTTTCCTATATCATTAAACCTTAAGGTCATTAATGGTCAAACTATTTTGAAGGTACATTTCCATTATTTAATACAACAAACAAAAAAATTCTATGGTTCAATTTAAATTACAAAACTCTAAATGCCAATACAACCAGAAAACTGCATAAATAATTTAACAGTAGGGTTTGGGGTTGCAAGTTCAATTGTAGAACTATAAGCTATATGCACTTCTCTGTATACAATATTGCATTTGAATTCATATGTCTATATTGATTTTGAACTGGTAGACTTGGAAAAAATATAACTCTAATCTTTATCTCCACGTCTGCTATTCATGTAGGGGATGCCTCCACTTGTGGATATGGGCAGCTGTAAAATCCCACTCACATTCACTAGTTGGCTAGCCACCTTGTTTGGAACCACACCTTTAATCCAAAATGATGCGAGATTGATAGTTATCTAAGGAATTGTAAAATCTATAGATCATGCTTACTATTTTCAAGGAATCCTAGGATCATTTTGTATAGGTTAATTATCAATTCGTATACATGAGTGTGGAACCATATACCTCACTAAAATTAAGTAGACACTAACTAATTAGAGAAATGTAAAGTGCCTACAACTATGGCCTAAGGCTTGGGAATTTTGAAGGGTAGACTTCATTACCAAGCCAAAAGATGAAGGGCATATTAATAAAGTACCTACCTATATTGAACTCCTCACTTGTCGGGCTGAAAATTTATGTGCAGACATTGTTTAATTGAAGATTTTGCTTTGAAAGGCATTTCAAATAATTGGATTTGAAATTTTCCTACCAAGACTATGTGTCGTTACCCAATATCATCAACTGAATCCCCAAACCATGTGCGCCCTATAGAAGTGTGCCAACCTACCCTACAATAAAATGAAAACCTTAAAAACCATAACCACCAAGGCTCAAGTACCTATTCATGAATCCATGTGGTTATTATACAGATTTAAAATCCTTTTAACATAAACCTAAAAGGAATAAGTAAGCTAATAGATTACCATCCCCAACAACAAAAATAGAATAGACAGAAATATACAAATGATTGTTAATGAATAGGGCATGAAACCCACAACACCAAGATATAAGTTATTCATCAAGGATTCAAAATGATTATGTCAAGAATAAAGATCTCTTTCAATCTTAGGTAACATGTACAAGTTAAAGGAGGACAATTATGCTACGTCAAAGAAACTTTACTACCTAATACAAGGTGAAACCTCTTACGCTAATTGTAACAATAAATTATGTATTCATGTCTTAGGAAATTCAATAATACATTTTTTTCTTTTTATTAGGTAACTGAACCATTTTCTCCATAAAGAGGATTATGTCATTCTATTTAGATCCAACAACTAAGATAGGATCATATAAGATAATTTTATCAATGGGATGGGACTAAAAGGTACAATCAACAACAAGATCCTGTGGGAGTGCACAAAGCTACTCCAAAAGCATAAAGTAAGATAATATAACAAAATACATGAAAAATATAAGAAGCATCTATGGAAAGAAACGAAACAAAGGAAGGGATAGAAGCCTAGAAGCACAAGTCCCTAGCTCAACATCAACATTAAAAATCAAAATAAGAGTATAGGCATAGGAGGAAGAGGGTGCATGCCCATCTCTTTCTATCACTGTGAAGGCATTGATGTGAAGCCTGATGTTGTATGGGGAATACCTGGAGCCAAGTGGGGTTGGCTCAAAAGGATTCGTTGCCAATAAATGTCAGACAGAAGCTTTTCCATCTTCTCATGAGAAAAGCTTGGGGATGTTGGGCATGCAAGGGTTTTTTTATGCCAATTATGCAAAAGAACAAATGGCAATGATTTTAACTATAGCTTAGCAAACTGGTTTTAGAAAATTTAATTTAATAGTCAACATGTCATTCACCAATTGATGTGTTCCAATTCAAACATCATGGAGTACATGAAAGAAAGAAACAACTAGGATTTATGGAATTGAAATGTTTTAGAAGTAAGAAAGTAAGGAATTAAACATATGATATTCTTTATTGCAACAATATTATTCCAATAGATAGAAGCATGATTTTTTTTTAGTTTACAGAACATAACAGAAAACAGGAAAATCGAGACAAATATTATTTATAAACACCAAATTGAAAGTGGAAATTTTCAAAACATATATGTAATTAAGAAGTTATAAATGTTCTCCCAATCGGGGTGATGAAGGGGGAGCATACGAGCATGAGGACAGCGTAGGGGAGAGGACAGCCACTTACTTCCATTAATCTAGATCAACCGGATGTGGTGGCATCCTGCATGACTGCGGGAATTTTGAGGAAGCAAAGTGGCAGGAGTATGGGGGGAGAGGTGGGAAAGAACGGTAGCGGTAGTGGGATGGGATGTAGGGCAGACGGGAAGGGGTACATGAGGGTGGCAAGTCTAGGAAGAGAGATCAGATTACAATGAAGGAAGGAGGAGAACAGGGTAGAGCGAGCGATGGGATCTTCTGCGGCCGAGCTCAATTCCAGGGATGTTTCCTGTGGCTTACCTCCTACAATTCACTATATTACGCATAGTATGTTGGAGGAGGGGGGGAAGCTGGGACACGTAGGGGAGGGGTTGTGTCTGGGCAGGCCTGAGGATCGTGTTGTGAGGCAGCAAGAGGAATAGAGCATAGGCATGCCTAGGGAATGTATTCGCATGGCAAAGGGCCAGCACTGGAAAACTAAGGCTGAAATCCATGAGAAGGACAAGATGGCAGATGGCTTGACCACCAAACTTAGTCCAGGGGGGGAGAGACCATCGATTCTCCAGAGTGACGGGGAAGGCTGGAGTGGGGAAGGAATGCTAAGAGACAAGGACATGCTGGCTTACGGGAAAACCGAAGTTCCTAGAAAGATAATGTTTTCTGTTGACAATTGTAAGCAAGAGTTAATAAAGGAAGAGATGGCACGCCTGGGTAGAGGTCGGGGTCGTGGGGGTAGAGGGTGCCAGAGCCAGCCGTTTAAAAGCGATTCTACAACTTCGACACCAGTAGGTCAAAGAAGAGGCAGGAAATCTATCAAGACGGATGTCCATGAAGCAGCTCACACATACAGAGAAGGGACGAATGCTAATATTCGTCAGCTAATCCAGGAGATGGAAGATAGTGTCATGGAAGAAGATTATGAGCTAGAGATGGAAGAATGGGGGGATATATTCCCCAACCCAGGGCACACCAGAGGCAGGATGACGCTTTACAGACAAGCCCTGCATGTGTACTTGGTTATGAAGCGTTTACTGGCCAAAGCCCTGGAGCAGGTGGCGGGAGAGATGGCAGAAATAGCACAAGGTATGCCCAATATCAAAAAGGACATGAAAAATATGCAAATTATCTTGATTATGCAATACAGTAAGTTGGATGAGATCCAGCAATGTCTGATGAAGCTGTCTCCAGCGCCAAGCGACTCTGCTGCTGCACTGGCTATTGTGGAATCTGATAAAGATGATAGAAAGGAATAGTTTTTTAGTTTCCAGTTTTTAATGGGTTTTTAGCGGATAGCATTCTCTTTTCCTGTGTTTTATGTTAGTTCGGAACCTGAATAGCGTTTCTAGATGTGAAGTACATTTGGCTTGGATTGAAACACTGGTAAAATTTTGCTATTGGATGGCATATAACAGACTCAGGTGGCCAACAGACTTGGTTTCCCATTTGGGCAAGTTGAGGCCTCCAAAATTCTGTAAATGGAACAACTTGCTTTATAAATAGAAAAAGAAGGAACTACCGCAACTTACAAAAAAAAAGTTATAAATGTTGTTATAGTAATATCAGTATCAAAAAACAATAAATCTTTTTTGTTGGCATAGTATTAAAAAAATAAAAATAAAAATAAATCTATTGTTTTATCAAGTTTGGAACAAAAAAGTTGAAACTATTCACTATCATGTTCATTTTTCTTTTAGCATTGGGCTCTTAAGTTCTGTGATATCACAGACTCTTGTTTTTGAACAATGGCCAACCCTGCAATAAGAGAAATAATACAAAATTCTTATTATGTTTGTATAAATAGAAAACTGAAGAATTTTGTTATATGACTAAAAACTGAAAGTCAAAGAATGAAGATGTTACCTAGGGAGACAAGACAAACTTGCTAGTTGAGACTATGGCTGAGTTTCTTTTGCTTGCTTGTTGTTGTCGGTATCTAAAATATCATTGTCACCATTTAGAGGAAGATACCCTGAACTTGGAGATTGTGCAACATATAAATTGTTGTTGTTTTTTTCTGCAAATATTCTTGGTAAGACATTTGAGCTCATGTTAGCAACAACTAATTTAAAACTAGTATGTTTCTAAGGCAACGTCGCGATGTGTTGTTATCAGGTGTTCTTATAATGCAGTTGATACAATGTAGAAAGAGAAAAGGAGTCTTTTGTTTACATTTAGTGCAAAATATTGGCATATCTTCTATCATTACAGTTGATGAGAATGGGCAACTGCAAAGTGCACACATAGGCTCAAACGGTGTGGAATATGCATTTGAAACCAAAAGTGTTCTTTGCACCTACTAGAAAAGAAAACTAGTTAGCAGATGTATAATGGAAAATAAGTAATTATGTAATTAAAAATAAGCAGATTATTGGATATGTATGTACCTGGTTTTGTTTGTCAATTAGTTTTCTGATATCCTGTTATATTTCAGTATTCAAATTTGTCATGAATGTGGCATGTGTTGTACAGAATGTTTTTTCCTTGAGGTCTTTTCTTTTTGTTATGTTTTTGAAGAGCATAATCGACATTTCTCCATTTTGCAGTGTTTGCTCAATTTCATAGTAGATAGGCAGAAAGTTTTCAAATAGTTGCAATTGCGACATAAAGGACAAAAAAACAAATCTTGTTATTGCATAAAGACAATAAATAAAAATTCATAAAGCCTATGGGTGAATGGTACAAGGCAAAGCAACTTACCGATGCCATATCATCTTGATGACTTCCATATTTAATTTGCAATGTATATTGCATGCCAACTTTTTCGTTGTTGTTACAAGTGTTGCAATTGTTCCTATTGGGAATGTTTCTATGTTTTCTCCCAGTTGTTTTATTATTGCATTGGGAACAAATTTGTATTATGTACAAATTGGGCTAATGTTTTCTACAATGCTTGTGTTGTCTGACAACAAAAGTGATCACAGTCACCACAGTCATAATTTGTTTTTGGTAGAATCTAGAAATTTGTCACTGCAATTCCTTTTCCTGGCAAGATATTTTGATTTTGTTTTCTGATGAGGTAATTTGGAAAAACCAATGTGACTGTCATCAATCCCTAATGATCAGTGAGATTTGAGCGCAATATTTTATGAGCTTTTTGTACTTTGTCGAGAAATGTGTTGTAGACAACCATTACATCACCATGGAATAATTTTCGAGTTTTGCGAATGTTCAATTCTTAAATTGATATTGGAATTGTTGATGGTGCATTTGAACTATGCACATATCAAGCAAATTAGAGTCAATTACAAAGAAACAATGTTGATGTGTATATTACAATGTGACAAATGCAAATAAGTGATGGGCATGGCTTGACTTGCCTTGTCGCTTCTTTTGCTAGTTGTTTTTCTTGCTCCAATGTTGTGTTGATTTGTTGCTCAAGGCTGCAAGGTATTTGTTTCATTGCAAATGATAATGAGTGGAAAATGGAACTAGTGATATTGGAGACATGAAAACCAATTTCATATTTATATTTGGTGAATGGATATTTTTAGCAGCATATGTAAATACTTGCCTTCTGCATTTTTGGTCATTGCAACTTTGATCCATTTTAGCAATATAACAGAAAAGGAAATTGCATTAGTAGATTCTTTGGATATGGATACAATAGATAATCGCAAAAGAACAATAATGAATAGTTAAGTTTCAATGACATTAATTGCATATATGGAAAGAGTTCGATGTGTTTTCTGATTCATTTGCATGTACATGGTCCACTATGAGATAGATTGTGTTGTGTCATGATCTGACCAATATGTATCTAGCTTGTAAATTTTGTAGTTGTTTGTTATGTTAGACCATACATGATCAATGAGTGATGTGTGCACATAGGTATTTGTATCTAGTAGGAAATGGAGGTTGTGGCTATGCATATAGTCTTTTAGTGTCTTTGTTCTAGTGTTATATTCACGCATGTTAACATTGAAATATCCTACAATGATTATTGGTTTACTAATAGATATATTGCAAAATGTTTCTTCAAGAATATATAGTATATTAGGCAATGTGGCATAGGGCGCTACATAAACATTAACAATTGTAATTTGCATTCCATGTAGAATGATATTTGTCATCAATGATTGTACATTGTGTTCTTGAACTTGCATATGCTCAGCAATTATTATTTTTTCTTTGAAACATGTGAGCAATCCATATTTATAACGGCCTGATATGTAATTAAATGTTTTGAACTTTTGTTGCAATATTTCTTGTTTCAAATGTGTTACCTGTAAACATAGAATATCAACGTCCATTAGATCATAGTCATTGAGGACATCATTGATATAAGTTTCTAGGTTGCGAGTGTTTAGAGACAAAATTGATGTGCATAAATGTTTATGCAAATATTGATAATTGTAATCTAGCTCCCATTTTACAAATTGTCGTAGACAATCCATTTCAGCTGCTATTTTTTGCTTGACTTTGAAATTTTCTTTCTTTAGTGATTTTAATAGGAACAAGGATTGCATGTTCCTAACACGATATAAAGTTGTGTAGACTAAACCATGAGTTCGTATTCCAATAGGATCAAATGCAAGGTTGTCTAGAATGAGGCCTTGTGATCTATGGATTGTGTGAGCACATGCCAATTGAACAGGAAATTGTTTCCGTATTTTGATATACCCTGTTTTTTCTTGCACTGTTATTGGTTTTTCTATTCGCAATATGGGGATCCAATCTTTGAAAATGCCTTCACTATAGAAGTGAGACAAATTTTTTGCTTCGTAATGTCCTATGTTTGCATCGAAGAACTTAATCCATATGACATCAATTTCATTTGTTTTTATATAGGCTTTAATGTTTCTGTCTACTCCATTAACAAGGCCATCTTGTGAATCATAATTTCCGGCATAGATCTCAACTAACATGTTTAATTTTATGACTATCTGTGAAGGCAACGTTGTTGTATGTAAATGGGAAGGGAAATCGCCATGGTTTTCTTCTTCTTGATCGATTGCATCGATAACAATCTTGTCTCTAGGAACAATTGACAACATTTTATTGTTGTGCAAAGTGGCATCTTTATTTTTATAAAAAAAGATAGGGGAAAGCAGGGTCAATAGGTGCAAGTCTGACACAATTTTTGTTCAAATATTGCAAATCATCTTTTGTTTGAGTGTTTGTTCGCATTCTATTCAATATTGAGATGAATTGCTTATCTGTCTTATGCATTGTAATATGCAATTCATAACACTTTACATTTTCTTGCCAAAAGTCATATGGGACTGGTTGTTTGTTGAGAATAGGTAATTCAAATATCATGGAGTCATGTACAGGTTGTGCTTGATAGCGATCATAAAAAAAGTTGATATCAACATTTTTGAAATATTTTGTTTAGACATGTTTTATGTTTCTCAAACGATCATCAATGCAAAACAAAAACCGACTTCCAAGTAGGGAAACCTCATCAATGAAACTAGTCTCAATTTTTGGTAAAGTTTTTCGAGTGCATCCAATGTTCCATTGCTAAGCAGTGTTGGGGTAGACTTGTTAAAATGCATAAGTAGTGTGGAGTGGACTGTTGTACCACCTGCATTATATGTAGCTTTGCCTGTGTGTGCTAGTATCAAACCCTTTGGTTTCAAAGGATCAGTTGAATGATGTGCATCCTAAAGCCGCATGAGCATTTGGAAGATTACTTTTGCTGTGAATGTTTTGCCAGTTCCAGCTCCTCTAGTCAAGAATAAATACAGTGGTTTGTACATGTCCATACGCTTCTTCATCACAATATCTTTGATAATTGTTTGTTGTTCTCTATTGAGCATTCTTCTTAATCTGTGATATTCTGCATTTGTGAGCAGAAATGGATGCTCTAATAAGTGGAATCCGACATTTAGTTGTATTTTTCTTTCATGGTGATGGGAATGTTGTAAATCTATTTCCAAGTCATATTTTTCTCTAATTTTTCAGTGGTTCTTTGCTTCTTCATTGTATCAATGGGATCTATGGTGCTATTTTGGATGCCTTGAATGACATTTTCTAAATCACCCTATAATGGGTTGATATTATAAGTGAAATTGGACTCATTTATTTTTATTGTGTTTTCATGTAACATATAAGCAACTTCGCATGATAACAAGTTTTGTATGAGTGTACTTTCAATTTTTTCAAATGGGACATATAGAAAAATATTTTCTCTACAATAGTTTTCATAATCAGTGCGTTTTTTGTATTTCACGAATCGTATGACCTTTGGTTTTTTCCTTTTTGAAATGGGTGTGCAATTTTTGTTGTACATTGAAGCAAATTCATAAAGGAATATATGTTTAATAGCATTAGGTTTATTGATATAATAACCAATAATGGAACTACACATGACATTTTCAAAGTTGTCATCTTCATGTTTTCACAGGTACGATGGTTTGAGGATAAATGTACGTTCATCCAATGGTGTCTTGTTTATGAATATACATTCTCGTGAACTATGATTCAATGGAAGAGAAAGTGTTATATGGACTGCTTGTTGAGCCGAGATCTATTGGATATTAAGCGAAGCATTGCCCAATGAGCATATCATTTCAATAGCATTTAGCTTGCTCTTTTAATGTTCTCTTCTTATCCTTTTAAATGCATTTTTCATTGATTTGTCAACTTTTGTCATGTAAGAAGTGAAATATGATGCAATTGCATATGCATTAAGGACAAATTGGGCATTACCATTTGCATTCCATAGCTCCGGCATATTCTTTGCAAAGTTATTATTCCAAATGTGCAAGGTTTTTCGTTCCAATAAAATCATTGGTTGCTTCAATGTACTTTGTATTGCTAAGATGTAATCAGTTTCAATTAAATGCAGTTCATCCAAAAACTTGTCAAATGTGTTGTTGCTATCATCCAAAAAATGCACCAACCCAATTGGTAATGAAATATTTCTACGATGTCACCATCACTTGGGTCTCCAAAAAAGAGGGTTGGAAAGTTCATTTCTTTTGCCTATTTGTCTCTGAAAATTCTAAGGGGATATTTTCCTTCATCTGGAGCAAGTTCAATCAGCTTGTCTTGCAAATCATGGATGCATTGGGATTCTATGTATCCGTGCACCAATGTTTCAGTTGGCATTTCATTTTCTTAATCACTATTTGTTTGATTTTTGTCTTAAATGTCACTATTTTCAATTAAAGTATTTGAAGTAGTTGATTGTAGGATGCTATTCCAATTTCTACTTATGTGTATGTTTTCAACTCTATAAAGGCGTCAATGATATAGTTCCTTCAATGCTTTCATGACATTATGCACACGAACTTTTCCTGTTTGAAATGAATTTTTATATTCTAGTCGTCTTTTCAATGCAACTACAATTGTTGTTGTGTTTTACATAAATTGTGGCAGTGCAATTTGAACAATGGTTGTTTGGACTGGAACATTGATGATCGATCTTGTTAAGCCCATTTGAGATCGTTTATGGCCCCATTGTCTTATTTGTGTAGATGCAATTCTTAACATTACAAGATGTTCTTCAAGTTTTGAGAGTATGGGTACAACTGGCAATGGTTTGTTTCACCTAATGTTCTCAGACACAACAAATTGTGACAATTTTCCATTTTGAAGTGCTCTTTTGCAAACCTTGCATATTACTTTCCTAAGCATATTTCTATGGTTTTTAGATAAATTTACATATATTTGTTCGAATTCTTGTCCAATCCTCTCCATATTCTTGTGAAACTGCAATTGTTTACATATTGGACATTTTTGCTCAGGTGTGTCCTCTATCTTGGCTAGGTAAATTGTTATAGGGTTTTTCCTGGATAAGCAATGATGTTTATTCTATGATTTTTGTTTGCATAAATTTTTATAGTTTTTTATTTGTAATCATAATAGTTGTTTTAATCCTTGTACATTGAACATATTATTTCTATCTTTTGTCATTGGTGTAATACCATATTGCAATTTGTCTCGATGTGTATGTGCATTTTTTGACAGAGGTCCATGTTGCGTGTGCAACAACATTATTTCTATTGGAAGAATTTGATAATGTACATTGCTTTTGTTGCTATGTCCATCTATTGACAAAGACGCATAATGGGTGTGAAATGCATCTATTTCAAATGACACTATATTGTATGTTTGACTTGAAAAGTTGTTGCATTGGTAGTAGTTGATAACGCTCCTAGTTACAGAGGACCATTCCTGTATGTTTACTTTGAATAATATCGCTGCCCATTGCAAACAAAATGGCCTGCCTTCTACCCCACCTTTTTCATATGGCATTTCCATATTGATAAGGCATGTCTGCCAATTTGCAACTTTTTTTTAGTTTTTATGACATCATTTGATAGATATCTTTGTTGACAATGCAATGCATTGTCTGCATTGCACATGATCAAATTGCAATATGACTGCACAATGTAAAGTCTTCAGGATTCTACATCAAATTCAAGTGTTATCAAGTGACAAAGTGCAAAGAACATGCTATGTCCACAAATGGATATAGTATTTGTTCCTTTACGTAATCTATGGCCTTGCATTTTATCATTCATTATTTCCCAATAGCTTTGTAGATCTTTGCAGGGAGGAGAAAGCTATTCATTGCATATTACAATTGATCGAGCTATTTTTTTGTACAATAATGGTTCATAGTGCCCATTAAGGGGGTTCCGATCATGGAACAATACATGCAATGGATTTGTTGTTTTGTTTGAATTGAATAGCAAACACCTTTTATTTTGTTAATGACCAAATTCCTATTGATAAATTCAACCATTTGGCTAGCCATCGTATGCAAAATGTGTCTCCCCATAGTATTGTTCTTTCTCAATAAGACCACTTAAAGCGGAAGACGCATTCTTTGCAAATATGTTTCCACGTTACATATTCCATGAAGTTGATACAAGAAATCAGGTGCTAGCTCATAATTGAATGATTCCAGTGCTTCTATGTGACCTTCTTTGAGGCACATCACGAAGTGGTCTATCATGACATTTCACAATTCAGTGGACGTAATTATCGAAAATGCAAAAGGATTTCAATTACATTGAAAAGACAATCACCTGGAGTGTATGAAAATGCTTGAAGTCTATAAAGATTTTTGGTGTTCAACACATCATCAATAGTGGCATCATTGTCACATTGTTTTTTTTATTTGTAGCTATCAACATCAATTATTTCAGACATGTTTATATAATTATTTGGTGTAGGGTTTTTGTTGAAATTGGCTAGATAAATGCAATTGTATTGTTTTAATAGATTGGGAAATTTGGAACATGATAGGGAAGTTTTATTTGCAGTGAAATGGAACCAGGAGCAAAGTGCAATACAACGTGCAACTAAATTGACATTCTTACTCCCACATATTTGCAAGGAAACTCTGCAAAAGAAGACAATGAAGTTTCCATATAAGTTTCTATATGTGGAACCAATATCTTATGACATACAATGAAAGCATGAGGGAAGCTCAAGAAAGGAAAATTATGACAAATGAATGAACTAACCCTTACATGGTTTCTCATTCTTATTCGCAATCTCTTATTGCATCTTAAAAGAAATACACTATTTGGTACCAAAGAATCTTGAATTATTTATTTGGCCATCATTGCGATGGCAACAGATGGTGAAAGTCAATAAAGGATGAAGCATAGATTCCAAATGCTATGCAATTCATTTTCATACATTACAAGATTGTAAGGAAATTCAAGTTTTTTTGTGGAATAACTATTTGTTGTTCTCTTGATCATTGTTGGTTGTATTTTCTTCTTGCTTGTACTGCTATTGATATGTATCCACAATAAAGTGGAGTCGTAGGAAGTCATAAAAGCCATGTACTTTAGAAAACTATCGAGAAGAGAAATAATGTTGTTGACAAGAACTACAAGTTAAGTGAAATGTTCCTAATTTGCCTATAACAAGACTTCGTAACAGCATAATTACACATAATGTGTAGGCCATGAATATAGTTTTCACGTGTTGTCTATGCTATATGAAAGTAATGTTAAAGTTTTTTTAAAAGGAATTTAGTTTAAGTATTGATATTAGTTAACATTTAGAATGTTTCTTAGTGCAAGTGCAACATTCAAAGAAAAACAAATATGGAGAATGCTTCTATTCAAGAATTTGGATGCAACCAATGCATAACTAGATCTCAACAATTATATATATATATATTAAAAAAAAAAAAAAAAAATTATTAATAATTAAAAAAATAAAATAAATAAATAAATAAATAAATAAATAAAAAAAATATATATATATATATGATCACAATTCCAAGAAAAATGAGAGAAATTTGCATACTTGTTCTTGTATATGCTAAAGAAAAACCATTGAATCTAAACAGAAGCAGTAGACCTAGGACCAGGTTCAATCCACAGCTCTGAAGTGTTGAAGAATCTAGGGCAATCATAATTGAAGAGATTCTTCTTAGCATGATAACAATTTGTGAAGTAATTTTTCAATTTTATCTTAGCTAGATCTTCTTATTATTATTAGTGTGTGTGTTTACTTCATCAAACTGCTATCAAAAACAAAGAGACAAGAACACAAGATATTTGGCTTTCTGCCAGGGCCAAACCCTCTCCATCTTGGAGAGGAAATCCCACACAAAAATTCTTCTTATCGAGATTCCAATTGACGAATACCAAGACCATAACCCTTGACCTATTATGTCACTCCAAGACCAAACCGCCAATCCTCTTTGTGTCACTATTGAGATCAACATCATCACCATTGTTACACTAAAGTCATAATTATTGCATCACTGATGTCATCATTGCTTGTGTCATCGAGGCCATCATTGTGACCCTTACTTCTACAACACTGTTGTACCTTCATTGAGGTTACCATTGTTGCACCTTCATTCAGATCACAATAATGAGGTATTTATGAGAGCTACACCGAGATAGGGATTAGGACCTTGTCTTCATAAAAGAACAAGATCATGATTGTTCTTTCATTGTCATATCTTCACTGAGAACTTCATTGTTCTTTTACTAAGATCGTCTCAATGTTTTTACTGAAATCATAACTATATATATATATAGCGACACCGAGATCTTTTCATAATCAATTTGAGACCAAGATCATGCTTTCATTTAGGTGGTATGACTTGTTCATTACCAATATGTCGAGGACAAAGTATGTTGTGAATGTGTTATTGTGGGATCACAGTTTTTCCAAGACATAAAAAAATATACCGAGACAGAGAGGTGTACCTTCCTTGCACCGATATCTTTATTGACATAAATATGTCGAGACTGTTTGTATGCTAAGAGAGTGTCCACAAACATGACGAGATAGAGGATCTTACCTTCATGATCTTAGTATTAGTTAGGAGGTCGAAACAGTAAGGAGACCGGAATTGTGATCATCGTGATTGTGTTCCTTTTATTCATCGTGCCCATTGAGACATACAAAGGAATTTGAGTTCCTATTCTTCATTGTTCCCATCAAAACATACAGAGATGCTTGTCTGAACTTCTTCATCCTGCACCTTATACCCATCTAAAATCTCAGAGACAAAAATGAGTTATGTGTTCTTCTTTTGCGGATCTCCTAGCCACATATTTATAGTGATTTGTTCTCCAAAAAATAATCTGACTTGACATTATGAACTGTTGTGTCTATTTCTCTAAGTCGACATGACTATCATTTTTGCTATTTAATTAATTTTGAGGCCGACATGATGATCTCCTTCTCATTTTTCTTGTAGACTTCTTCGTGCTTGTAGTTGGAGGATTGTGGTTGGTCTTTGGAGGGCTTCTACACATTTTGTAGACTAGAATACATTAAATATAAACTCAAGAAGAGTTGCTTCATACATGACTTGACTCTTTGGCATTATTAATAAATACTAAAGACATCAAGAAGAAGTCTTTGACCTATGACACTTCTTTCTCATGAAACCCATGTAGCAAGGCATAAAAAATAAATTCATTTTCTTTTATTACATCATTTTAAAAGATCAAATCATTATGAAGACCAAACCTAGTTATACTTTCTTCAACACTCCCTCTTAACTAGGGAGCTATTCATAATGGTACTTGGTCATTCTCATTCTAAACAATTTCTCATAAGAAGAATCGGATTTGCAATCCATCTGTTATAGCATCATTTTAACCAACATTATTTAGCAAGGCCTTGACTAACAACTCTATCTCTCACTAAGATCAGAGCACACAGTGTTGGTGAGACCAATGATTGATATACATGCATCATCATTGTCTCTCTTAGGGTCATACCCACCTGGGTGTTCTCCGAGTATGCCCTACTAGGACTATTCTCATCTTGGGTTCCCAACCCTTAAGAATATCAGTCCTCTTGCCCACTCTTGTCTCGGATGCCCTACCACATCCTCAAAAAGTGTCGAATGCTAGACGATTACACAATCCTCCATCCTTTCTTCCAAACCATCCATCACTTTCCTCCATCATGTCATTCCTTCTTTCTCGAAAAGTATCCTCCTTGGCTTTACATCTGGGGTTTCCTTCATAGGGCCATCTATTTTCCCTTCAACTGTGATTACTCAAGATCACAAGGTACATAGTTGTGACATCCTTCACAAATTTCCTTACCATGGCCCTGCAAACATACCCATACTTTCTCCAAGAGGTTAGAAACCAAAAACAAATCACATATTACCTTTTGGGGATGGCCTTTTCCAATGACATCTTCCTGTAGGTATCAACATCTTGCATACATGTTGACACATCTCCCAAGGATGTCTATTGTCAAGGGTCTTCATATTTTTCAAACTTCCATCAGAGTCTTCATATATTTCTAGGAGATTTCCTAGTCAAATCTTCATGATCCTTTGGATGTTGTCTACCTTCATCATGGTTGCATATTTCACGATCTCTTCCATCCTCACACTTTCCATTCCTAGGATCTTTCAATCAAAGTTTCTTAATTGTAGTCAGCCACCTCATACTTCATATGAGGACATATTATGTTGATTTCATCTAGTGTGACTTAAGCCTTCCCACATCCTCTTAGAGGAGGAGATCCTTTTTCTCTTGATCATGCTTGATCCATGTTACATACAACCATATGATATGATATTACAATAGCAAACACAAGCATACATACCTCATTTTACCTTTAGGTCATCTAGGCTCCTTCCAACAACTTCCTAGATTGAAAAGATCTTCAATCCCTTGATATGATTCGCTTCTCATGTCATCAGACCTTCATCTCATGAATTCCATAAGTTGGATTTCCTTATGAAACACTTGTTGCCTTCCCAGATTAATGGATCCTCCACTGAGGTTTCTATCAGAGAATATTGAGGATCTTGCATGTTTCTATCTGCCAAATGTTTTCCCTTTTGACTTCTTGTCCTTTCCTTTGATATCCAATGAGATTCCCAAGAGCTATGTCCTTCATGTTCGACTACTATGGATTTTGTCCTTCATGATTCCCATAGTGATATCATGAATTCTTGTTTTAATGCATCCATGATGTCATGATGCATCTTATTCTCATCGTCATATATGCAAGGACTTATGATAGGACCCTTTTGTGAGGGACACCATCTCACTCATAGTAGAGGTTAGTTACTTCCTCTTTCCTTAGCCCTTTTCTTCAGCTTCCTCCATCCTTCCGACGATATGAGCTTCTTTCTATAATCTCCCCATAGCAATGAATCTTAGTTATACTATTCTATCTTATTTGAGGACCAAACTTCCCTTTCCTTTCTTGCTAGTGACGATTATATTTTTATCATCTCTTCCAAATCTCCCAGTTGAGATCTCATGAAGATATTTCCTCATTCTTTGATACCTTCAATTGGGTCTAAGTGATATAACCTTCTTTACTGCATTTTTGGCATTTCATATATCTCTTTTATGTCTCCTTTCTTGCTACATAGGAATGAGATAACCTTAAGAGTTCCCTCTTATGAATTCAAAGGAGCCCAGTTCACTAACTTCTCTTATTCTATGAGGATTATGACAATCCTATCCTCATTCCATGCAAATACCTTTGATGACCCATCCAACCTATAGATCTCCTTGCAATTATGAAGTCATAGAACCAAACTTGATTATAGAATGGGAAGATACTTACTTGATTGTGAAGATGAAGTCTTCACTTTGATCATGTTGGTTGTTGTTGAGGTAGATACATTGATGCTTCGTCCAAATAAGATCCTTGTTGAAGATCGTCTTCAAGCCTTCAAGTTAATTGACTTGTATATCTGATCCTTATGACTGAATTGATCTAAACCTTGTAGTATGCAACATTAATATGTCATTGACCGAAACTATGGGAGGCATCAAAACTGTTGCCATGAACCAGAGTTCTGAATGCTTCATCTTCAGACTATTGATCTCCAAAACCCTTGTTGTTGTAGACTGCTTCTTGTACTTCGACCTTCTTCGAGATGATCCAGTGTTCCAATGCTTTGTGGACATCATGATGAGAGTATTGATGGTCTTTTGATGATGACTGTGGAGACAAAAAAAAAAAAAGATCTTGTTGTTGTTGATTGTCTCCTTGATTTCATAGACAACAACCCTTGTTATTATATATTATTGTTGTAAACTAGTCCTTTGATCTAGGGTTTGATCAAGATGATTCTTTAATATCCTTCAGCTTGCTTTGAGGCCCTGCTAGAAATTTGATCCTTGAATATCTTTTCTACCCTTCCTTTGACTTTTGAACCCTCCCTCTAATACCATGTTGAAGAATCTAG
Source organism: Pinus taeda (assembly GCA_000404065.3). Taxonomy (NCBI): domain Eukaryota; kingdom Viridiplantae; phylum Streptophyta; class Pinopsida; order Pinales; family Pinaceae; genus Pinus; species Pinus taeda. The sequence goes on along the minus strand of APFE031470839.1, from coordinate 392,372 downwards.
GGCAATCATAATTGATGAGATTCTTCTTAGCATGATAACAATTTGTGAAGTAACTTTTCAATTTTATCTTAGCTAGATCTTCTTATTATTATTAGTGTGTGTGTTTGCTTCATCAAACTGCTATAAAAAACAAAGAGACAAGAACACAAGATATTTGGCTTTCTGCCAGGGTCAAACCCTCTCCCTCTTGGAGAGGAAAACCCACACAAAAATTCTTCTTATCAAGATTCCAATTGATGAATACCAATACCATGACCCTTGACCTATTCTACCACTCCAAGACCAAGCCATCAATCCTCTTCGTGTCACTAATGAGATCATCATCATCATTGTTGTTACACTAAAGTCATAATTATTGCATCACTAATGTCATCATTGCTTGCATCATCGAGGCCATCACTGTGACCCTTACTTCTACAACATTGTTGTACCTTCATTAAGGTTACCATTGTTGCACCTTCATTGATATCACAATAACGAGGTCTTTATGAGAGCTACATCGAGATAGGGATCATGACCTTGTCTTCATAAAAGAACAAGATCATGACTGTTATTTCATTGTCACATCTTCACTGAGAACTTCATTGTTCTTTTACTAAGACCATCTCTGTGCTTTTCCAAAAATCATAACTATAACACTGAGACTTTGATATATATATATATATATATATATATATAGCGGCATCGAGATCTTTTCATAATCAATTTTGAGACCGAGATCATGATTTCATTCAACTGCACCGAGATCTTTTCATAATCAATGCTAAGACCGAGATCATGATTTCATTCAGGTGGTATGACTTGTTCATTACCAATATTTCAAGACAGAGTATGATGCGAATGTGTTACAGTAGGATCACAATTTTTCCGAGACATAAAAAATATAATGAGACAAAGAGTGTGTACCTTCCTTGCACCGAGATCTTTATTGACATAACTATGTTGAGATTGTTTGTATGCTGAGAGAGTGTCCACAAGCATGCCGAGATAGAGGAGCTTGCCTTCGTGATCTTAGTATTAGTTAGGAGGTCGAAACAATAAGGAGATTGGAACTATGATCATCGTGACTGAGTACCTTTTATTCACTGCGCCCTTCGATACATACAACAGAATATGAGTTCCTATTCTTTGTTGTGCCCATCAAAACATACATAGATGCTTGTCCAAAGTTCTTATTTCTGTACCTTATACCCATCCGAAATCTCAGAGACAAAAACAAGTTCTATGTTCTTCTTTTGCAGATCTCCTAGCCACATATTTATAATGATTTGTTCTCACAAAAATAAGTCGACTTGACTTTATGAACAGTTATGTCTATTTCTTTAAGCCGACATGATTGCCATTTTTGTTATTTAATTAATTTTGAGGCCGACATGATGATCTCCTTCTCATTTTGCTTGCAGGCTTCTTTGTGCTTGTAATTGGAGGATTGTGCTTGGTCTTTGGAGGGCTTCTACACATTTTGTAGACTAGAATACATTAAATATAAGCTCAAGAAGAGTTGCTTCTTACATGACTTGACTCTTTGACATTATTAATAAATCCTAAAGACATCAAGAAGAAGTCTTTGACCTATGACACTTCTTGCTCATGAAACCCATGCAACAAGGCATACAAGATTTATTTTCTTTTATTACATCATTTTCAAAGATCAAATCATTATGAAGACCGAACCTAGTTATACTTTCTTCAACATGAAGTTCCTATGAAGCCAAGATTGACCCCCAACTCAAAAAATACAATGTAGTTTTCTATCTGCAGGTCAACAATTAAGTTATTAGTTTGATAGTGAACATGTGACATCATATGTATAAATTGAATTAATCCTTACTAAAATAATTAAACACAATGTGCACACCATAAATGTTGTTCAATAGTATCGTTCATGCTACATGAAACTAATTAGTTATTCTTTATATGAAATTATAGAATTGTTTATTAATTTATTTGCAAATAAATTATATGAATATTTCTTTTAACCATAAAATGAAAGAAAGTCTCATTTTTGCATCGGCTAAAATGCATCCAATTGGTGCACTCGCTTCTTCAAGACTGAAAAGCTTTATTTCCAATGAAGTTGAAAACCTCTGCGGCACCCAAAATCTTGAATTTTGGCAACTGTAACTTAGATTTACAAAAATTCCTACCGGATTTTATAAAAATATTACTGGAATTTCCATGATTTTCAGGGTAAAAACGCAGTCCAGTTAGACTACAACATATAAAAGTGGCACCAGGTAATTGACCATCGAAGCAAAAGTGGAAGGAATCTATGAAAAACGAGACACTAATAAGGCATGGCAAGTCATGTATGCTTCATAGAACACTTCAACTTTGTTAAACAGAAAAAAGTTGTTAGTGTTTCAGCTTGCTATACTGCTCACAATGCAAACGATTGGGTTGAAGTTTCAATTCAAGCAGTACTTTTAAAATACTCTAGTTGTAACGTACATGCTTAAATATTCCAATACGATATAATATTTATCCTCGGATATACCCTCAAAACCAGGCTAATTTAGCCTACGACCTAAAATGCATAACCTACAATGTTTAGACTGAGTTACTTGTCAATAATCTTATCTTGAATCCTTTCTAACAAAACCCTGTAAACTTAAAGTCTGTAAAAAAATATCAACGAACTGCTTCTAAACCAATGATTGCAAATAATTAAATTCTTCACAAGGTACGAGGGGATCCTCTCAATGATACTAAGATTTGGGCCACGGATCTATTTCCCTAGCAGGTATTCTCGTTAATAAATGACAAACCATTGTTTCCTCTAGGGGGTCTCTAAAGAAAAGACAAATCACCCACTTATATTCAAATGGTTAAGGCATAATTTGTGTTTTTTGTGCAGCCTATAGGTCAGTTGGATTTGAACAAGAACATTGACAACTTCTTCAATGAGAACGAAATGTTGACATTCAATCCTCCTGCCATCATTCCTGGAATATACTATACCAACAACAAAATGTTTTAGGTTCAAACGTTTGCATATGGAGACACACAACGCCACTGGCTTCGCCAAATTACATGAAGACCCCTGTGAACGCACCCAAATGTCCTAATTATAACAACCATAGGGACAGTTTCATGAACTTTGTGCACAGAGATGAGGAAGTATATCATCATCACTAACCCAATACTACTCATGCTGATTGCCATCACACTCTTTTGTAAATCAACAATATTGTAGTCTAGGATATGTTACAGTATTATACAAATTCAATTTCTTAAGTTAGGTTAGAATTTGCAATAGAGATAAGGATGGTGAGTTGAACTTAATCTTAGATTTAGGAAACATTATGGATAGAAGAGTTAATTCAATTGTCTTGTCCATTGGTTTTCCAAAATATTACTAGAATCTGCAATCTAGAAAAAAATAACTTAGTAAAACTAAATATTTACATGAACTTGGAGATAGAGAGATACTAAGTAGAATATATGAAACCCGTTGAGTGTAGGTGGATTACTTCCCATGATGATACGATACCATTTGACCTTCTAAAAAAAGTGCCAATTCTTGTAGATGATATCAATGATCCATATGAAACAAAGCCTATCCACTAAAAACACTCGCCTTAAATTGATTTGTTTCATATGGATCATAGTTTTGAAAATCTATTTTCTATACATAATAAAATATTTTTTCCTTTCTTAAAAAAATCTCTATAAAACTAATAATTTAAAAAATTTGGTGGTGCAAACAAGATAGATTTATCAAACGCTTCGCCGATGCATTGTTTGATCCTAAACTAACCCTTGAGGTCAAGAGCGTGTGGTTATTGCATTAGGCCTAGGTATGTCTTTTACATTTGGACTTGCTTATAATGATCATAAGATAAGTAAAAAGTTGAATGTGTGGTATTAAACCAATTGTTTTCCTGAGTAATGATATGTATTTTCATGGGCATGGGCAGTGTGATAGAAGCTTTGGCCACAGGTTGGCTTCTCATCTGGGGATGAAAGCTTTGTTGTTACAATGACTATTAATGCGCTATGTTATACAATCTTCTGGAGTATTACATTTTTTTAACTCAAATAGGTAGATTTTTATTTAGAAAAGTGCAACCAATTACATGATGAGCTGAGCATATTCTGTGAGAGAACCAAACAACCAATTACATGATGAGCTGAGCATATTCTATGAGAGAACCAAACTTCATACAGAGTGGTGAGGCCAATGAATGCAGATCTGCCTGTTGTAGCTTGGTTAAGGCAGAGGATGAAGTGAGTAGGGTCCTCCATTGAAACTAAAGTTTCCTTGAGGCAGCAGACACCCTTTGTTTGCCAAAGAGTCAACTTGCTTATTTAAATCCCGCAAAATGTGGTAAGAGTCAACTCTGTCAAAATATTTCAAAGTGTTTCGGATTCGCTGTAGAGTTTTGTTTAATGAAGGATTACAAATATTTTCTTCAGAGTTTAAAAGTTTAATCAGAAGCTCCGAGTCTTTGAAAATTTGTATTATTTTATATTTGAGCTCCTTCGCAATCTGGCAAGCTTTGAAAATACTTTAACTCTTTCCTTGGTTGTTTGAGCTAGTGCCTAGGCCCCAACTGAAATCGGTTTCACTCGATCTGTCGGGGGAAAGAATCAAGCCCCCTACACTTGCAATTCCTAGATTCCCCTTGGATTCTCCATCAAAGAAAATCATGGCTTTTGAGGTCCCCTACCACTACGTGTGATAGTCACCTTCTGTGAGTCACAAGCACCAAGTAGGAGCATTCAACGGATCGCTGACTGATTCTTTCCTCTCACCGGTCAAGCAGGATTTGGCCACGCAGAAGCTTTTGGAAGTAAAGAGGAGGTGGAAGCAGATTTACCTGCAAATTCCAATAAGAGGGCTTTCACTTTGGCCGCCACTACCACTGGATACGGAAGCCTGTTGTTGAAGACGTAGTCATTTCTAGCCAACCACACTTTCCACCAAAGGCATTTTGGAATAGCTTGCGAGATGTTGTTCTAGGCTGTGTTTTGGGCTTTTTTTCTCAGGATTTCAGTCTATCCAGGAGATGTACAAAGAAACAACAGATGTTTGAGAGGGGGAAGAAACACGGAAGCCATGAAGGACCAAATTCCATACTGCTTGAGTGAAATCGCAGTCAACCAATAAGTGATCGGAAGTTTTAGCAGCAAAGTTGCATAAGCAACATCTAAAGGGGTCGTGGAACCCTCTTTTATTCAAATTGTCACATGTTAATGCCTTTTTATGCATGAGTAACCAAGTGAAGAAATTCACATTTGGTAGGCTAAAAGGGGACCAAACTAATTTCCAGAGCGTCGGCATTAGAGAAGGGGCATGAGGAGATTGTAAAGAGGAGAATCCTTGAGCTGTTGTGTAATTTCCTATTCTTCCCCACCCCCGTTTGTCCTTGGATGAGTGGTGTACTGGGACGAGGCCGGAGAGAGCTGAAAGCAACAAGTTGTTTTGAACGAGAAGAGGTTTCGGGACCTCCGGAAAAGTCCATCCTGCCCAATTCCCTTTGCTATCCCAAGAGCAGATGTCTGCAAGCCGAAGGAGACCGTTGTTCACTAACCAAATCTTTATCTCGTTTAAGGAATTTAAGGAGGCCAAAGGGGCATTCGCTTGAATAGTATCCTCCCATAGTAAGGTTCTCAAGCCATTGGCAGGGATTCTGTATAAATGATGTTGTAAGTGATCGATGCCTCTTCTGCTTAAGTTCCAAATTGTTGTTCTTGAAGGAGTAGATGTTGTTGTGAGGTTTCTCAAGGAGCCTCCCTTTAGGTATTTCATCCAAAGAAGCTTGCTACCAGGATGTTTTTCGTCTGCATACAGCTGCCAAATGATTTTTCCACCTAAAGCCAAATTTGCCAGGCCTGGATCCTGAATCTGTAACCCACCTTCCTGAAATGGTCTTTTAAGGATATCCCATCTTACTAGATGTAACTTGCTCTGATTGCCCTTACCCTCGTTCCATAGAAAGTCCCAGAGGAGCTTGGAGATCTGTTTTGCGATAGACTTGGGCGCTAGCAAGAGGGAAGACTGGAAGATGGGAAGGGTGGAGAGGACTGCCTTTATCAAAACTAGCTTCCCAGCCTTTGTTAGCCAATGGCCTCCCCAAGTTTATCTTGCTTATTACTTTGAGCCAGAGGGGAGGAGGGCTTGGTCTCAAGGTTAAGGGAAGGCCTAGATATTTGATCTTTTCCCATTCGTCATACCTAGAGAATCCCAAGGAGCAAGTTATTCGAAGGATAGATGGATGATCTATTCCAACCGTAGACAACACTTTTTCTTTTGTTGATCAAGACTCCTGAAATTAAGCATAAATGTCGAAGAATTTCATTAAAAGCCCTTACTATATTAATCGAGGCCACTCCCATGAGGAGAGAGTCATCCGAAAAGAGGGCATGATTTATAGGATCCATGCCTCTTGTTGCCTTAATGCCTGGGATAGAGCCTACTTCCTTTTCAACTGTTAGCTTTCTGCTTAGGGATTCTACGAACAAGATATAAAGAAAGGGTGACAGAGGGCACCCTTGCCGAGGCCCTCTTGCAGCTTGGAAAAAATCAGCAGGTCTACCATTGACCAAGGGTACTATCCAAGGCATATATGTGCAGGCTTTTATCAAGTTGACAAACTCAGCACTAAAACCAAAAGAGAGAAGGATTTTGTATAGGAATGAGATTTTAACCCAGTCAAAATCATTTGACATATCCAGTTGATGAGCATGCCTTTTTCCTTCTGAATGTGACTGGAGTGGAGGGCTTCTTGCACATGGATCACATTGTCTATGAAGTGCATGCCTTTGAAAAACCTGCCCTGGAGAGGGGAAATCAACTTCACTAACAAAGGCTTGAGTCTATTGGCTAAGAGTTTGGTGAGAATCTTGTATGAGGCATTGCAGAGCGAGATAGGTCGAAACCTATCAAAAGTCTCTAGGTTAACTTATTTTGGGATTAAAGCGAGGAAGGTGGAGTTGGTACACCCTCCCACTTTGGCTTTCTTTTGGAAGGCTTTTATCATTAGGAGAAGATCGAATTTTATTACATTCCAGCAAATTCTGTAAAAATGGATGGAGAAGCCATCCAACCCGAGGGCTTTATCCGGCTCCATTGACCATATGACTTCCACTATCTCTTTTTTAGTAAAAGGCTTCAATAAACCAACATTTAAATCTACAGTGACAAGTGAAGGATGTTTGACAAAAAATCAGGGGCCAAAACATCATCAGAAGCACTATCCTCTTGAAACAATTTTTTAAAATGAGATGTGGCAGCCTGTTTTAAAAGAGGGTGGCCTTTGATGACTTCCCCCTTGTTATGAAACCAGCTCAAGAAAAGAGAGATCCACGCCTTATAATTCAGCCTCTTCGAGGGGGCAACCTCCTTTACATTACATAAATGAACAATTCTTGG
>APFE031470839.1:369704-382419 GCA_000404065.3 Pinus taeda | reverse complement strand
GCACAATAGTAACAATATGGGCACTACATGGGTACATCAATATAATAAGGGGGTTGTACTAATAACAATAAGGGGGTTGTACTAATAACAATAAGGGGTTACACTAGTAGTATAGGGGCCTAACACCCCTCCCTAGTGGATATTTCCGAGATGTGATTCTGAGAGAGACAAGCTCTGCATTGTCTGTGAAAGAATGAAGTGTTTCTATCTCCATCTTGCAACTAGAGGTTGAGAGACTTGAGGCACGAGTACTCCTCTTCTTGGCGAAAGGAGAAAAAAGAGTTAAATTGGGCATTATGTTCGATGACCAGCTGAGCTTTGGTGGTTTCAGATTCTTCCATGTCTAACTGGATCTCAGCTAAAGTCTGCACAGTCTTTTGTCTATTTCTCATTGGAGTGTGAGGAGTTTTTTTACCCACATTTTTAAGGCATACTTAATGTACTTAAGTTTCTGCTCCCACACAAAGCTGGGGGATCCTTCAACTAGTTGCGACCAAGCTTGATCCACTATCTCCATAAATCCCTCTATCACTACCGAAAGAGGACTAAATCTAAATGGAATAGGGCCTAAGTCTTCCTCTTTTTCTAGCAGCAGAGAGATGGGGTTATGGTATGATGTTATCTTGGGTAGAATTTTTGAAGAGACTAAATGCTTCCCCTCCATCAATGAACTTTGAACTAGAAACCCATCTAGACGAGCAACAGTGTTGGCATTACCTACTCTATTGTTGGTCGAGGTATAATGACCTTTCTTAGGTTTGAAGTCAAGGAGGTCCCAAGCAAGAATCAGAGACTCCACATAATCATGAAAGGGATCTTTACCCCGAACTCCACCTTTTTTCTCTTTCGGATCTAAAGTGATGTTAAGATCCCCCGCTAGTATGATGTTTGGGGCAGTGTATATTTCTAGGAAAGCTGAGAGAGAATTCTAGCAGTCCTTCTTTTCCAGGAAATTAACTGGGACATAAATACTGAAAAGAGCCAAATAAATCTTACTTGAAAGATGTTGAAGTTCTGTTTATATCCAACGTTGGGTTACGAAAGAGCTTTTCAGTTGAAACGTATCCTCTGACCATAAGGTTGCAAGGCCCCCTGAAGTACCTCAAGCATTGATCGCTTTGCCTGCATTCTTCCACTTGATTCAACTTAAAGATAGAAGAGAATCCTCTTCTATATTTGTCTCTTGGAGTAAGAGGATATCTAAGGGTTCCATTCTTGATAGATCTTTAACTGCTTCTACTTTCAATGGGTTCCCCAAACCTCTACAATTCCAAGAGAACCGGAGTAAGAAGGAGTAGGGCCTCCCTTTGGGGGTCTAGCCCTCGTGTTCCTACCTAATCACATTTTGATTGTAGACTAACTGCCCTGCATCTTTAATCTCTCCGCCTCTTCTTCTTTGATCTCCTTATGAGACTTCCTTCCTGCCTTTTTGTTGGATCGCTCAAAAGAGTCTTCTTTAGAAGAACCATAGCTGTTTATCGGCTTTTTCTTTTTGGTCATTTCTGCATAAGAGGGTGGGGATATGGTGCCTGCTGGAGAGCCATAGGTTTCCTACGGGGTTGCATCTATGCAAGGGATTTTTGAAGTGGTTGTTCCAGTTTGTTCTCGTGATCTTGAGTTTATTTCAGTGTCTATAATATGCTCAATATGTTGTTGCACCTCGCCCTCTTCAAGAACGGGTGGGGTCTGAACTTCTAGAGGGTTTAGAACAACAAAAAAATTTGTTGAAGTGGTGGCATTTGCTGTGGCGTGAGCTTCAGGTAGTCTCTTCCCTGCAGTTGGCCCCTCCGATCCCTGTATTCCCTCCTTTCCCTTTCGCTTTGTTGGCCAGCTTGGATGTGCCTGCTTTTTGAGCTTGTGTCCACTATTCCCCCTTCTCTTTTTTAGATTCTTCCTCAGATTTTTCTTACAGTTTCGAGAAAAATGGCCATAGCCGTGGCAATGTCGGCACTTGAAGGGGAGTTGTTCATATTCGAGTTCCTATATGTGAGACCAGCCAACTACGGTTAGCTTGATCGCCTCAGACAACCCTATCTCCAAGTCGAATTCAACACAAATTTTGGCACATGAATATTATTCTCTCCTTTCAATCATATCGATGTATTTGCCTAGTTTGTTCCTGATGGTTTCCATAGATTTTGGGTTCCATCAATGAAGAGGGAGGTGAGATAACCTTACCCAGATAGGAACGGTTGAAGGAATATCCTAGGAAGGATCAAAGTCCGGCATCCATTTATTCAGATATAGCCCTTGAGGACTCATGAAATATGGATCGTTTCGGAAAAGGAGATCTCGATCTTCAGCTGAGTTGAAAACAAAAACATAATAGCCTATGCCTACCATATGATTTTGGATTCCTTCAGAGACGAGGGTCCTCCAATTTCGCTGGGCCCAACCTTTGATAGCTTTGGGAGAGGGACAGAGGCTCGTAAATTATCTAATGAGCCTGCGTTCTGCTAGGTTTAGCGCAGTTCGGCATGGGCATTCCGCAGGCAGTTCAATAGAGGGGATGGATTAGTCTTTCTTTACAAACTTCTACAGGTTCAGATTAGCTTTCCTCTTGCCATAGGAGGCAACCAGCCGCTTGAAGGCGTCGATCTCAGGAGGTAGAGGAGGGGGAGGGACCCCTTCGGCGTCCATGGGGGGCAAAAATCCTGTAACAGTATCAGAAACCCCGATTACCAGATCTCCAGAGCTCCGAAATTGCTTGGTATTCTGGCGTATTACAATTTTAAGCCCAGGTCCTCTAATACATTGAAAAGATCTTGACTAATTAATATAGGTACCAAGGGAGTAACATCCAAGTTGAAATGTTATTCTGAGAAATCAAAGGGTTAGGACTTTTCCTATGACCTAGACATCAACAACAATACTCTTATATTGTGATATGGTGAATAAAAGGGTTCAAAAATACCTCTATGCTCACTAGTGATCAATATTGCGTGTGAGGTTTGCACGAATCCCATAGAATCACAATATAACCCAAACAATTTTACATAGAGAGGAAGAAATTTGGGGATGGGATTCTTCAAAATATGAAGGCCTAAATCCCAGTAGCTCGACTAGAATTCATTCTTCCTTACCTCCTAAAGTCGTAAATGAAGGTTTCCCAACACCCTGTAATGACACAATTCTCTCACATACACAAAATTCGATATCATAATGCAGTTTAGGATATCAACTGGAACATTTTGGGAGTACATAACATTCTCCAAAAGACTCTAATTTACTTGAATGAAAACAAGAGCACAAAATCCAGTTTGCCCAAATGAGAACATACATAAATGGCCAACGATGGCTTGCAAGGTCAGTGAAAACAGACAGCTAATATAATGCTGGATAGGCCAGTAGCTAACAAAGTTCCACCAAGTTTTAGACAACCAAATGACATTCCATTTCTTATGGATGTGTGTCAACCCAAGCAATACCAATTGGGGTCGCGTACAAATCCTGGACAACCTTAACATAATAGATACGTGGATTGGTTCAAACCTCGCAGGCAACGCCCATCCCTAGTGAGTATTGAGGTATTTTTGAACCCTTTAATTCACCATCCCATAATAGAAGAGTACTACTATCGACAGCTAGGTTATAAGCAAATTCCTAATCCTATGATTTCTCAGAATAACATTTCAACCTGGATGTTACTCCCTTGACAACTATATTAATTAGTCAAGATATTTTCAATGCATCAGAGGACCCTGGGGCTAAAATTGTAATACGCCATAAGACTGTACAACGCAACACTTTAAGAGTCAATGTATAGTGTCTGGATGCATCGTTGTGTAATATTCCCACTAGCTGCTAATTAGCCAAAGACATACAAATTAAATGGTAATAATGGCTATAGATAATGTTAAATGTCGGCGTGTTAATCTTATCTTGATAAAAAGAAGCCATATCGAAAAATAAAAACCAACATAATTCCTTGAATTAGGGGAGGTAAATACCCTCTTATGCTTATTCAAAGCTTAACTGTCACAATTTAAACAACATTCGCATAAACATCTATTGATATGAGCAAACAAGCCATTTCAGGGACACGAAACAGAGCATGAAATTGGACAAAATAGAAAACATCGATAATTCAAATCAATACTGTGACAAGTCATACCTTGAATCAGTTGCACAAGTGCTACAAGTGTTCTTTCTTTTTTTGTATAAATCAGCTTTTTGTATTAAGACAACAAAAAGGTCTGCCCGGGCAGACAAAAGCTCGAAGCTCTACTTTGAGCACAACAACTTGACCAAAGGGACCTCCTTTAGAACCCCAAAGAAAACGGGCAGCCGGAAAGGATAGACTATCCACCTCGGCCTCGAGGAGTAGACAAGAAGAGAGCAGTGCTTAACAAGAAGCAACCAGACGAACAAAGAGACAAGAGCCCTACTAAGGATTCTACCCAACGTGGTTGGAATCCTCTATTCGGCCCTTTTTTCCTTTCTTTTTACCAACTTTGACCCATCCAAGATGATCTTGCTGCGTAGGCAAGATTTGCAAACTGAGCTGGGCTGACGGAGAGATCTCCTTGTCTGAATCCGATGGAGAGGTCTCAAGAGATCTTTTCTGCGAGAGAGGTGGGACAGTGGACTCCTCAAGACCAGTTGAGGGCGGATCCTGTGCTAGCGAAGCGTCCATACCGTCCTCATCCACTTCCTCTTCATCTGAGCTGGAATCTAAATCATCCATAGGGGGCGGGTCAAAAGGTTTCCAGTTTTTGGATTTCAACTTAGGAATGGCATTCTTCTTTTGGGCAGGGATCGCTGGACACGATCTTTGAAGGTGCCCTGTGAGATGGCAATTTCTGCAGCGGAACGCTGTGTTCTCGTAATCCAGGGACTAAGTCCAGTGGAGGTCTCCAAATTTGAGAATGATCTGATCTGGAAGTCCTTTACTCATGTCTATTTCTGCACAGATTATGGCGAAGGTGTATATGCCCTTTTCCCCTCTAGAGGTGTCTGTGGTTAGAAAGAGGCCTAGAGAATTACCGATTCCTTCAAACACAGTAAAGTGCCATAAATGCACCGAGAGATTAGGAAGTCTGACCCAGATGGGGAGTTTGGTGATGATAGCTGTGGAGGGATCAAAATATGGGAACCAAGGGGTTAAGAATAGACCCGCTGAGTCCCAAAACCAGGGGCCTTCAGTTAATGCTTTTTGATAATCCTCACTGTCAATAAACACTACAATGAAGAAACCTTTTGAGCAGAGAAGAACCTTGCAATTGTTGGTCCAGTTAGAGTGAACCCATTTGTAGAGATCTTCTGTGTGTGGCCAAAGCCCATTGAACCTGCAAATAATGCCATACTCTGCAAACATTTGGAATTGCCTATCCATCGAAGGATGCATTATATCAATGGAAGGGGTTTCCTCCAGTTTGTCCACCAAAAAGGGTTTTGGAGCCTGAGCTATTGGAGCGGAATTCTTGGGTTTCTGAGCATGGACATCATCTTTGTATGAAAATGCCACAGCTGAAGATGAATGTCCAACAGCTCCCCCTCTCAAACGAAGGGGGAAAATGATGGAGGCATTTCTTTGAATGTCGTAAAAAGAAAGGGGAAAGAGATCCTCAAGCTGTTTACCTTTGAAGAGAAGTCGTTGAGATGCAAAGGGAATCCCCAGCCTATATTCCAGGCTTTGCTTGAGGTCCTGCACAAGATCCGTAGAGCACACCCACTGAAGCAGAGTGTTGCCCGAGAGGAGCACGATTAGAATCTGGAACGATGCAGAGAGTTCCGGTTTCTGCTTTCCTCTGCAAATCTGAGACGAGATGAAGCTGGTGCATGCACCGTTTGCAGAGGGCTTAGCCTGTCCCTGTTTCCTATTTCCCTTCGCTGGGCATCACGCAATCTTAATCACTGGGTTTGGCTTGAAAGGAGTCGAGGCCTCTCTGAAGCTTGCGGCGCTATTGCCGCGCAGAGCCCAGACGACTGCTGACCATTGCATCTCACGCTGGTTTCTCATAGCCTCTCCAGGAAGTCTAATCTGTGCATAGTTCGAGATCAGTCCCCACCATGAGACCAACTCTCGGTGAGGCATTCCGTCAAACATTTGTCACGTATCCTCCCGAGCATAGAATCCACAGTTACTTGGACCTGAGCGGCCACAGTTACTTCGATCTTTTCGAGCTACCACAGCTCCGCTGGACTTGCTCGCAGCTGGTGCATCCCTAGTAACATTCAACTTTTCAGGAGTTACAGCAGCTTCGCTGGATTCGCCCTTAGCTGGATTTGGTTCAGGAATTTTGGAGACTGTCTCCTTCTGTTCCCTCGCGGAAGATTTAACCGCCTCAGCCTTCTTAGCCACGAAAGTCGCATCACCTGAAGCCACAGAAAAGGAAACGACGTCTAGAACAACAATATTGACGGAAACCTCATCGCCTGAAGCCGCTGAAATGGAAACGACCTTTCTTTTGGGGTTAGAGATAGAGCCAGGTTGTTGCGCAGGAACCGGAGTCGTTCTTCCTCCCTGTAGAAGAAACTTAGCTTGGACTTGGTTGCCCTCGGACGCCATGAATACGAACTCGAACTGTAACCCTCGTTTTTTCTTCAACAACGAGCTCGAGAAATTGTCCTATTTTTCGAACTCTTAGTCTGGATAACTAATTAAATAAGTATTACAAGTGTTCTTTCATAACCAGTTCCTACTACCTTTGTTTTTCTGGTTATTTCACTCAATACCACTTCCCGCTACCTGCTTCAAGAGTTATTTCGCTACCAGTTCCTGCTACCTCTGTTTTTCTAGTGATTTCCATCAACAAAAGGTCGAAGAGTCTGAAGTTGGATGATAATCATCCATTTAATTATCGAATTGATAGATCTTTACACCAATGTACTGTCACAAAAAAATTGATTTGGAAAAATCTCCTCATAATTTCAATTGCTTAAGGGCGTTAAAGCGGAGACAAGAAAGGAAGGGTTGGGCATTTACTTTTTGCAGTTGAAACATATAATGCAGTTGGTCTGCTACCCATAAGTACCAGGAAAGCGTGTGAGAGAGTATTGAATGGCTTGTGATTATTTAATGCCAAATCCCAAATTAAAACACAAGCTATGAGCCACGGGCATGGGAGAAAGGCCACGAGGATCTATTGCTAACTCCAGAGTGGAACCCTATCGAGGCAGTGTAACCAAGATAGGGTTGGAGGAGGGTCGCTTTCAGACCTGCAAGTTGTCACTCGAAAGTGAGATCAACTGTTGGATTGACACGATCTCGGTCATCGGCTCTTTGGGGCAGCAACGTGGCGCTAACATTCATGCAAGTGTTAGATGCAAAGGTGTCTTCTCCATCCAATTTGTATTCCCCATCCGTTGATCGATTGAGCATGTGGTTGGTGGGGTCAGTCCTAGTCAACTATCATGGGGACACAAAGGATCTTATAGGAGGGGCAAGCAAATTGTGGTGTGGGATGTTTTATTCATTTGGTCAAATTAACCACACATATATTATATATTGTATACATGTTGAATCCTTTGTTTATATTCAATGCCACATATAGTGAGAACTTGGTGGTGAACCAGGGTGTGCATTGAGGATTCCAAAGTGGGGTCCCCACAAGAGTGCTTGCACTATTTTACATTGTATGTTCATATGTTAAAAAAAGGCAAGTGTGATGATTCCAGAATCAATATTAAAGTGATCTCATGATTAATATCAATAATAATATGCTTTATAAAATATCTCAAAAGTGTTGATCGCAAAGGATCTCATGATTGATATCAATAATATGTATCATCTTATAAATAAATGATGACATATATCATCAAGTAAATTATAACAATGAATTAATTGAAAAAATAAAACTATTTTTTGCTTTCTCTCATCTTTTAGTTTGAGAATATAATGCAGTTGGTCCACCCATGGAGTACGTGAAAGCGTGTGAGAGAGTACCGAATGACTTGTGATTATTTAATGCCAAATCCCAAATAATGACTACTAAATAAGAGTTCCCCTTCTCTGCACCAATCAAAATTAAATAAATTTAATTTAATAATTGAAAAAGATAAATTATTCGTATGTTCTAATGTCCACTTTACTTATCGTTTGTAAAATTTTGGTCAACAAGAAATTAATTTAAGAGTCGACGTATTTTTGAATATGTTATACCCTAGCTTGCGGCAGGGATAATAAAAAATATTTCAATTGTCAATTAAAGTAAATTTATATAAAAACAACTAAAAAAAAAAAAAATAATAATAATAATTAATATTAATAATAATAATAATATAATAATAATTAATAAAATTAAAAATTAAATTAAAAAAAAAATAAAAAATAAAAAAAATAATAATAATAATTATATAATAATAATATAAATAAATTAAATAAATTAAATAATAAAATAAAAAATAAAATAAATAAAAATAAAATAAAAATAAAATTAAAAAATAAAAAATAAAAATAAAAATAAATAAAATAAAAATAAAAAATAAATATATAAATAAATAAATAAAATAAAAATAAAAATATATAAATTAAAAATAAAAATAAAATAAATAAATAAAAAATAAAATCTTTATAGTTAAAATATTTGATTAGTGTGTTGTTCAAAAACTAACCATCTTAATTTCAGATCTACCAAGAGTTGAGAGGAAACAAATCTCTGGAGGTGCAAATTTTTCCTCAAGTTTTGCACTCAAAAAGAGGTTTACATCTTGAGAGATTTGATCACTTTGGCACTTTGTAGATACTAATTTAAGATGGATCTACCCTAGTTATTATCAAATTAAATTAAAATATTTGCCCTCATCTCCTATTTATTATGATGAGAGGTGCTCTCCAATCTAGTATGGAGGAAATGTTGTAATGTGATGTCATGTCATGTAAACATGTTAATTTCAGTCATGAGACCCATCTCAATGAATGAAATAAATAAGGTATGTCTAGTTGGATCCCGAGATCGTGATTACCTAGATGCAACAACGAACAAATAAGCAGTAGATCCAACACCAACACCAGGGAACCAACACCGAGAAAGAATCATTGAACAAACATCAATTATTTGATTGCATAATGACATATATAAATAATTATAGAAGAAAGACATGTCTCTCTGTGAAATGTGAGGCTTGCATACTGGGAAAGAAAGTGAGTCAAAATTGCCCCACCATCCATGCTTTTCCATCAGTGACTAACTGTGTAATCAATGTAACCATGTTAGGAGGAAATGCTATGTTAAATAGTGAGTGGATGATGATTTCACATCCGTATTAATGTCTATGAAGTGAACGGTTCGAACAAAGAGACACAATATCGAATTGTTTGCAAGTAGCATCATTAGGGTATGGGTTAATTGGGAATCGACACATTGAAATCACTGCATTGACCAGTTTCAATGTTCGCCAAATTGATACAATTTTCATTCTCTTCTACTACAAGTACTATCACTCGCCACTATGGCGACGGTCTCTCCATCTTTTTCTTTCACTTTTCCTTTCCTTTACGGTGACCTACATAAAAATTAAAGAGATGTGTTAATGTATTTTTATGTTATGTAATTATTTTGACTCCGTCATCCCCAAGGAATAATTCAATTGGTCAAGTTCCTATTGTTAAGTACCTTGCCTATCGGGAGGTCACGAGGTCAAATCTCCTCAACGTGTAGAAATTCCTTGTAGATTCAAACTACTAATTGTAATATACTAAAACAATAGACTTGAGTCTACTCTAGTTATCAACAGAATCAATACATGATTAATGAAATCACGAAGCATATAAGAGAAAGAATTCAATCACACATAACACAATAACTTTATGGGGAAAGCCACAACTAAAAACCCCTGCTATAAAATATGAGAAGATTACATTGCTTTGCTCAAGCCTGAGCAACCTCTGCACTATCTCTATATATCTCATTGCTTCCTAGGCAAGACTTGGATGAATACAATATGCTTTGCTCAACCTACAAAAGTATTTTCTATCCTCTGCTTGACTGACTGCCTTTGGCAAATACTTAGCCAAATTCCTAGCCTTCCATGCTCCTACTTCCTTGCACTCACAAGCTCCACACACAACCTTGTGCTTCCTATTGCTTGGTCTAACTAACTCATGCTCACCAAAATAATGATTAAACTTGTGCCTCCATTCCTCCTTTTAAAGATAATTCGAATGGTTACAATTAGTGAGTTTTCTAATTAAGGAATGATTTATTTTGTTCCTTCTTTCGATTGCATGCACCATCTGTTTAATTTAGATGATTTTACAATTGATAGTACACTGTCATTGAACTCCAATTTCAACTGGGCCTTTCTCTGATCTGACACGCATGATTTAATTATGAGTGAATCTTCAATTTACCAGTTGATCACTGCAAGCAGCAACCCACTGTTCGACAAGTTACACCCCACTACTAGACCCCCGACTAATTCCTCCATCAGTTGGAACTAGTTTAACTGACTTTAACTCAGTTAGACTGAATTAAATAATTGCAACTCAAAATAAACTCAACTAGTGCTCCTAATTGTAGGAGACACTCTATATGACTCTAATTAGACCCTCAACTCGAATTAACGAAGCTAACTAACCCAATTTAACTTAGTTAACTATTACAAGTTGTCATGAGATGTGGAGTTACAATTTTATTCCCAATTTAATTCAAGGGCATAATTAATTTATGATTTTTCTTGATGTTATTTTTAACATTTCTTGTTGTTATTTTCAACACTCTCTCTCAACAAGAAACGAATTCAACTCTATCCTGATATAGTACCCTTAGAATGTTCTACATGAAACGCTTGTCACTGTTGTTGTTGCTACTGCATCATCTGCAACTGAAAAGCATCTAAAAATAAATTGAATCAATTGTGTCTGCAACTATCTATTGGAAAAAATTGTGCTACTAAGCCTCCTGCTCTATTGTTAACTCTGCTCCGCACTTCTCAATATCTTATTAACATTGTTTCTATTATTACAGAATATTGTGGGCCCCCGTAGCAAGGTAGTGATCCATATGACAAAAACACCTCAATGGACCCTGCCCAAATTTCTGCAACTCCTGGACTTTGGTCTACTCATACTATTGCTGCTACTGCTCTGTTGATGCTTCTCCATTGCTGCTGCTACTGCTCTGCAGATGCTTCTCTATTGCTTATGTAACTACGGCAATAATGATTATGATCTCCCTAAATCCTGAAGTACTAGCTTCCATAGTGTTTCTCCCTCTGAAGCTAGACTCCATCTGAGTCTCAATCTCCCTGTGGGAAATCTCTCTGCTCCTCATTCTATTAATGTCAATGATCACAACTCCTTTTTGTGTCACTAAACATTGGCTCATTGATATGCCCACTAGAAGCCTTCTAGCTCCATTAAGAAGTCTGCCCTGAACTATAACTCCATCAATTTGCAAGGACAACTTTGAATTCTTCTCTTCTATTGTGATTTAAGCTCCGATACCATGTATATATTTCTACAAATCTAGCTTTAATACCATGTAGAAATTTCTATATATCTAGCTCTAATACCATGTAGAAATTTCTACAAATCTAGCTCTAATACCATATAGAAATTTCTACAAATCTAGATTTGATACAATGTAGAATTTCATTGTAGATTCAAACTACTAATTGTAATATGCTAAAACAATAGACTTGAATCTACTCTACCCATCAACAGAAACAATAAACAATCGATGAAATCACGAAGCATATAAGAGAAATAATTCAATCATACATAACATAATAATTTTATGGGGAAAGCCACAGCTAAAATCCCCTGCTATCTGTATATTGCATTAATCAGAAAATATGAGAAGACTACAATGCTTTGCTCAAGATTGAGCAACCTCTGCATTAATCAGAAAATATGAGAAGATTAAATGCTTTGATCAACCTTGAGCTCAACGTGCACAAGTATTTTCTATCCTCTGCCTCGCTAACTACCTTTGACCAATACTTAGCCAAATTCCTAGCCTTCCAAGCTCCTAATTCCTTGCACTCACAAGCACCACACACAACCTTGTGCTTCTTATTACTTGGTCTCACCAACTTGTGCTCACCAAAACAACGATTAAACTTGTGCCTTCATTCCTCCTTTTAAAGGCAATTCAAATGGTTAAAATTAGTGAGTTTTCTAATTAAGAAATGATTTATTTTAGGCCTTCTTTTGATTGCATGCACCATCTGTTTAATTCAAACGATTTTACAACTGATAATACACTATCCCTGAACTCCAATCTCCACTAGGTCTTTCTCTGATCTGACATGCATGAGTTAATTATAAGTGAATCTTCAGTTTACTGGTTGATCACTGCAGGCAACACCCCACTTTTTGACAAGTTACACCTCACTATTGGACCTCCCACTAATTCCTCCACTAGTTGGAATTAGTTTCACTGAGTTTAACTCAATTAGAATGAATTAAATAATTACAACTCAAAATAAACTCAACTAGTGCTCCTAATTGTAGGAGACACTCTATATGACTCTAATTAGACCCTCAACTCAAGTTAACTGAGCTAACTAAGCCAAATTAACTTAGTTAACTATTACAAGTTGTCATAAGGCGTGGAGTTACAATTTTATTCCCAATTTAATTCAAAGAAAAAATTAATTTAGGATTTTTCTTGATGTTATTTTTAACATTTCATGTGTTATTTTCAACACAACACCCTTGAGGTTAGACCTTGCTAGTTTGGTTGATGGGTAGATCTACCTGGATTTTCCCTTGGATGTAGTGGCCACTGTGTCCATGAACCACCTTCAAAAAAAAAAAAATTTGACT
>APFE031470839.1:352721-368736 GCA_000404065.3 Pinus taeda | reverse complement strand
ATAAAATAAACCATCATAAATCCAATTTTTTTTAACAAGGTCGGGTAGTTGATATATTACCAAAAGTTGTGTTGGATCAAGCTCCTATTACAATCGACTATAGCATGATAGAAAACTGAGCAATGAGATGGGAGCCCAAACCCATCTCCTATGCTTGAGTTCAAAATTTCATGTATTTTTATGACTATTCTTGAATACTGCCTAACAAACTGACCTACTAGGAAGGTAAATTTACAAATCATAGATTCACTGTAACTTCTTCATGGCTTGTAGACTGATTGTTCCTGAGTTGGTTGGTTCTTCTTATCGTAATTGACTGAGTTCTCTCCTTCATTGCTCATTGTGTTATTTTTGTAGTATGCCACTGCTTCTTCTGAGATCCTTGAGTGACTCTTGCAGTTGATGAATCATTCTTGATCTTCCTCTTGTGATGCTTACTGTTCCTTTCTCTATTGTGCTTCCTGAGTCTTATTTTGCCTAAGCTACTGCTTCCTTCACTATTGTTGTCCACGTTTATTTTGTTCTGCACTTTCCTGACTACTATTCTGAATGTGACATAATAGAACTGAGGTCGAGTTCTACTTAATGCCTTCTTTGGGACCAATGCTCCTTCATATTCTTCGATCTCTGATCTACGCTTCATCGGCCATTGGAGTATCGGCCCATCGCAAATCGGCACATTCATTCCCCGCTAGCTCTCCGTTTCGACGGTCCAAACTTCATCGCATTTCCCTGTGCCGCTCTGATCTCTGTCGTCCATTACTCCATTGGATCTAACTCTCCGTCGTTGATATAATTTTAGATATGACGGTAGTGACTTCACCCAATCAACAAAATGTTCGGCATTCCTCCACTGTTGATCATCACCACTGGATCCGACGGCTGACAGTGATTTCGGGTGGACCACTTGCATGGTGGTTACCCACCCAAAAAGTTGTTTTTTCCTCTCTCCTCCGCTGCTATGTGTCGAGCAGTTAATGGAATCGGGTGCCCAACCTGAATTACCACTTACTACTTTTTGCTCGCCCAAAATACCATTTCCTGTATGAAAACCACCTTTTCGCTGGCTATCTTCCGCGTGCCTTCCCCATGCGATGACCGTTAGATCTGTCGATCTATCGATCGGATGGCTCTCACTACCCTTTAACAATTCGTCGATGCAATATGAATACTTTGCTCCAAGTCATTGATCTGATTTTAGATCCAACAATAGTGACTTCACCCGGTCAACAAAATGACTGACGATCCCCCACCGTTGATCATCACCACTGGATCTGACGACTGACAATGATTTCGGGTGGACCATTTGCACGGTGGTTACCCACCCAAAAAGTTGTTTTTTCCTCTTTCCTCGGCTGACAGTGATTTCAGGTGGACCACTTGCACGGTGGTTAACCGCCCAAAAAGTTGGTTTTTCCTCTTTCCTCCGCTGCTACATGTCGAGCAGTTAATGGAATCAGGTGCCCATCCTGAATTACCACTTACAACATTTTGCTCGCCCGAAATACCATTTCCTGTAGGAAAACCACCTTTTCGCTAGCTATCTTTCGCGTGCCTTCCCCTTGCGATGACCATTAGATCCATCGATTTATCGATCGAACGACTCTCGTTCCCCTTTATCAATTCGCTTGTGCAATATGAAAACTCTTCTCCATGTGAATTAATTCGTAAAGAGGCAAGGAAGGTAATAGATTTGCGCGGAGGGCTTGGAGAGGGCGATTGGAGAAGGAAATCGTGACCAAGATTGTAATCTTGTTGCCTTCCTATACTCATGCAAATTTCTGAACTACTGATTTGTTTCCATTGCGTTCTCGTGACTTTCTGCCTTTGTTTGCAATGGAGTGTCCTTTGATGATTTTTGACTATTGATTTATTTTTTGTTTCTTTTATCATTGTGCTCTTTTCCTTATTTTTGAGGATCCTCATACTTATGATCTTTTGCTGATTATTATGGGACTGAGTTGTGATATTCCTCTTGACTTTCACAAATATTCCCTTCAATTTTTTCCACTGCTTGATTTGTAAAATAATCCACCTGTTCATTATGTGTTCTCAAGACATGTCTGAAGATTACATTGCCAGAATCTTCAAGGTTCTTCCGGATTCTTTTGAGAATTATGTTCATGAACTCATTACTTGGGCTTTTATTTCGTGCCACTGCCTCTATTATTATGGCCAAATCTCCTATTATTATAGGATTTTGTATTTATATTTTTTTTATCATTCTTGAACCCATCAACAGGTTGTATGCTTCAACCTTATTATTTGAGATTTGTCCAAGTCCCCATTCATATGTGACAGTTTCTCTCCCATTAGGATCAAGGATTAATCCCCCTGCCCCTGCCTTTCCCGGATTATTCCTTGAGGCCCCATCAAAGTAGAGGCAGTATCTGTTCTAAATTTTTTTTCCATATTTCTAGTTCCTCTTCACTCATTCTTATTTTCCAAATATTTCCTGAGTTTGCTTTCCTCTGTCCTTTTTGTCCATTGTTATTTATTATGGCTTTGCTGAGCCAATCTCACTCGTCTTGTTGTAGAATGTTGTGATCTGTTGGTGTTGTTCCTTTAACGTTGAGGATTTCAAAAGTTAATCCCCACGTTTTTTATAGAGTTTTCCCTATTCTTGGAGTTTGGTTTTTGAAGATGCACTTATTTCTTGTCAACCAAATTTGCCAGCATAGTACTGTTGGGATGCATTTCCATATTCTTTGAATTGTGACTTTTTTCTTTGTTGTACATGGGTAGGCCTTCTCTAGTGTTTGTAGAAAATCTGGCAATGACTTTTCAAAATTTATTCTTATTTCCCAGGGGCCTTAAGTTGTTGCCAACATTCTTTGGCAAAAATGGATTATTGAAATAAATGTTGAATGTTTTCTTCAGCCTGTTGGCATAATGGACATCTTGATGGACCTTGGAAACCTTTTTTTTTTTTTCAAGTTTTCACTAGTCAATACCTTTCCTTTTAAAAGAGTCCAGATGAACATTTTGATCTTAGGCAAGCTTTCAGATTTCCAGGCTATTTTCCAAGGGTCCCAATCTTGTTGGTTTGGTTGTTCTTGTAGGATTTTGTATCCCGTCTTGAATGTGTAATGCCCACCACTAGGATCCCAGAGGTATCCATCTTCTTCATCATAGTTGATTGGTGCTGCCCCTTTTAGGAGCTGCCTAATTTTGCTCCATTGCACTTCTAGATTTGCAGGTATTGTTGAGAGTTTCCAGTCTTGCCAATCCTTTTGGTTCCATAGAGAAATTGAGAATAGAGTGTTAATACCTTTCCCTTTCATCCAATCTTGGATGCCTTCTATTTCTGGATGAGTCTTCAGTGGTTCTTTTCCCATGATTCTGCCCTCCTATATCGATATTGTTTTTCCATTGCCTGGGGTTTTAGAGATGTAGCTACTCATTAGAGGAATTGTTTTTTTTACTAGCTTCCAAGCTTGAGTACATTGTCTTGTTGGGATATTTCCATTGAGCAATCTTTCCCTTGAACCATCCATGTAATTTTGAGATGAGAGTTTTTTTCCACCAACTCTCTTTTCCCGTCATCAATCTCCATGCTATCTTCATTCCCAGGGTTGCGTTCATGAGTCCAGGTATCCGAATAGAAAGGCCTCCTTGTTCATATGGTAGCACTACTTGCTCCCACCTCACCAGACTGAATTTTTTGTTTTCTTGTTCTCCCCCCCCCCCCCCCCGCCCCGCCATAGAAAACTTCTTAAGATTAACTCCATTTTTTTGTGTGCATTTGTTGGGGCCATGATTATTGCATATTAGTAGATGGGTAGTGCTGCAAGGAGTGCTTTCATTAAGATAACCCTTCTTGCCATATTTAACCACATCATACCCCAGCTCTAAATTTTGTTTTTCATTTTTTCAATCTACTTAGTTCATATTTTAGCCTTCATGTTCTCTTTTGAGATTGGAAGTCCCGGGTAAAACAAATGGGTCCATTTTTACTATACTGGGATTTCTATATTTGTGAAAGCTTTTGCATGATTCGGGGGGGGGGGGGTTTGTCTTCATCTATATATTCTGCATTTTGTGTTATTCAAAAGCCCACCTGAAACCTGTAAAAAAATCATATAATTTTTTTTTGAACCTTCTTGCTATTGTTGTTGATGCCCCTCGCAGCAGCGAGGTGTCGTCCTCAAAAAGTGAGTGGTTGATTGTTTTTACTCTTTTTGCTATTCTGAGCCCAGTAATGTTTCTTTCTTTTCTTTGTTTTTCCAAAGCTCTACTTAGAGTTTTCGCCATTATAACATATAGGAAGGGTGAGAGAGGGCATCCTTGCCCGAGTCCTCTTGCACTTTGAAAAAATTCACTTGGCCTACCATTTATGAGGGGGGCAATCCAAGGGGTGGAGATGCATGCCTGGATGACTTCTATTATTTCTCTTAAGAAACTGAGTTTTTGAAGAACAACCATGAGATATGGATGGCTGACCCTGTCAAATGCATTTGCCATATCTAATTTAATTATTATGCCTTTTTCTTGCCTTAGCATACTAGAGTGTACAACTTCCAGTACAATAATTACATTATCTATGATTTGCCTGTTGTTTCCGAGAAAACTAGTGTCTTTTCGATCTGCTAGTCCCACTAGGATTGGCAGCTATCCTAGAAACAAACAATCAAAGCAATTTGCAATTTCCTCTATGTATGATAGATAAGAGAGAAACAAAGGGACCAACCTGGATCTTCCGCTTGACTCCTTGCTTGATTTCTCTCCTCTTTGATGGGGCTTGCAACTCTTCTCCTACTTGTCTCGCTTAGAGAATACTTGTAGAGACGAAGTAAAACAACACCATTAAAGCATCTCAATCTATGATATCATAAGCATTTCAGAATCAGAAATACAATGAGCATACAATGGCATTTACAAATAACAACATTCAAAAATACACGATTGTATGGAGGAAAGCTCAAAGAACTTTATTAATAATAGAAGAGAGGATTACAACCCAGCTGTCTGATCCAACATCATCCTCCCAGCATCAAAGCCCTCTTCACCTCATGAAAAGCAAGATCACCCAATAATACAATGTTCCCTCTCAAAGACAAAATATCAGCACTTCCTTACAAATTACAAAATTCCAGCCCTCCAGCTCTCTCAGATGAGGGATCCATTTATAGATGTCTGCAAGGGTGTGAGTCGTCTTTGGGTTTTTGATTAGTGTCATTCCACTTGTAGTTCTTGGTTCCACTTGGAGATTTCTTGGATCTCTTACTCATCCTTGGGCGAATTCAGAGAGGCAAGTGTCATAGGAGAAGTTTCTAGAAGATTCCATGAGCATCCACTTAGCAAACTGTCTCACACATTTGTCCATTCTCGCTCATCACAACCCACAGAAGGCCTCTTTAGTATGAATAACACCTGGCTAGTGTAGGAGTCAGTATGCATCGCACCTTGACAATGAAGTAGTCAGTATGGTCTAGTTTTGGCCAGTTCTGAGTGGTTTTTCAAGTGGAACTTTTGGGGAATGATGTAATCAGTTGGACATGATCCTTTAGGGTATGAAACAACACTTTTAGGGGTTAAAGAGCTCTTGGTTTATCGACATATAAGATTGGGGTTACAGTGCCCAAATATGTCTATAACAGTTGCCCCCTAAAGCATGAAGTCGTAAATCTTTAGATGTCGGGTGAAATGCTTTATCATGAGGATTCGAGGTATTCAAACTGGAAGGTGACCTGTATAAGATACAAGACAATAAATCATCACAATATAATTTTTCATGATCTAGCTGAGGCGGGCATTCCTATGCTCAGCTTTATAAATTCATTTTCGTGTACATAGAACAGATAATCGTCTGCAGTTGCAGACTAGTGATTCTTTATATGTAGAGTCATCATCCCTTAGCTTAGATGATCATCTATGTAGCTTCTATGTACATTTGATGTCTTTGTATTCCTAAATATATCGCAGCCCGGGTGGATGAAACTAGATCCGGGGTCTTCAAACTCATTCAATCTTTGCCCCATGTACTAGTCGATCCATGTGAAAAGATGTCCTGAAGTCGAACATGGAAAAACATCGCCTGATTACCAGCCAATAATGTAAGCTGTTAACAGGCATGAGAGGAATCACAGATAATGATAATGACCCTCAAGGTAATACAGTACAATTTACGTGGTGTGAATATATGATCTGATGTCAAACACCACGCAAAATCTCTCGGTCGAATGCCATTGATGTAAATCTGTCGCCGAAAGTGAGAAACTTGCCATTGAGGCATGCAACTTCAAAGTACTGAAAGGGTTGTTTCTAAGTCAACTTCTTGGATAATGAGCTGATGTTGACAAGAAGTGACCCATCATAGGAGGGCCTTAATGTATCCCACATCAACGACACGAAATGAAGCAAATGATTTTCTGGAGTTGAAAACGATCTGATGATACAAGGTTCAGGAATGGCGGTCATGAAAAGGTATTGCACTGGACGAGGAATTAACTGGACAGTGAATTCTCTGAATGACTTCTCTTGAACATATCGGCGACATTGAGATGGATTAGTAGCGTTAACCCCAAAAGATGGATGGTACAACGGACCAACAGTGATATGATTGGTGAACGGAATAACCCAACCCAACTCAATCATGGTGATGGAGTGAAAGTGTCACGTTCAAGAGCGACCTGCTACCAATAAAATTCTTTAAATTTTCTTCCCTTTTCCCATGTCATTGCTGACCAATACCTCTTTATTTTTGTCAAGCTTGAGGAGGATAACATATGCTTGTTCTATAATTTTCCCTTCGGGCAAACCTGTCGCTATGTCTTAACGAGCCTAGCGACAGTGAAACTCGTTCTTGTCTGGGCGGACAAGTTTGTCGCTATTGTTTTAACGAGTTCAACGACAAGGATAAATCGGTCCTTTTCATGTTTAGAGAGTTTGAAAAGGGACAAAAAGGAAACTCCAACAGTCCTTTTTTCATAGCATAATCCCTTAAGTCCGAAAAAGTACAAAATAATATGTAAGGGATGATTTTTCGATCGCTTTAGCGAGCCGAAAAAACAAGCGCTCGATCTTTTTGTGGGATAATCCCTCAGGTCCAAAAAGATTAAAATATGCAGGAGGGATGGCACTTCAAATCACTTTAGCGAGCTGGAGAGGCCAATTGCTCGACAATCTTTTCATATTTAACGAGTTTGAAAAGAGTTTCAAGTGGACTCAATTTTTTTGTGGAACGAGTGGTGTTTAGGGTAGCAACTGGTTCCGGGTGAGCTTGGAACTTATCAAAACATGGTGATGTGAAGAGGGTGGCTAACAGGACCACTCGTTGCAACTGTTCCTCAAAAGGGTAAACAATCAAGTGGAAGCATATAATCGGCCAAAAGAATGGAGGTGATGGCAAAAACACAACCAAGGCTCAAAAGGCTGAAATTATGGCGATCACAAAGGTTATTTACCAAATGTGGGTTTATTTTTTAACGAGATTGAACTCTGGGGGAACATATGCTCAGTGGTAGGTTTATTTTTTAACAAGCTTGAACCATGCGATAGCATTGCTCCTTTTTTCTTTTTATGTAAGCTAGAAATGACCAATCTAAAAAGCTAGAAAAACTAGAAAGCTAAGGAACTACTAAGGTTAGGTAGGATGGTTTTGTCTTCCGTTTAGACAAAACCCTTCCTTTGCTTCATCTGCACGCTGCAGACAAAGGTGAATGGTGGATCATACCAATCACCTAACCTAATAAGTTTGAAAACTAAAAAGCTAAAAAATTTCTAAAAAAGCTAAAAAATGAAATTGGTCGTTTTTCGCTTTCCTAAAAAGGTTTGCATTCCCCCAGGCATCGAGAAAAGGAGAGTCTCCAAGTAACCATGTGGAAGTTACTGCGGTTAAGCAAGATTGTTTTTAATCAGCGTTTAGACAAAAGCACTTCCTTGGCTTCGTCCGTAGTGCAGACAAAGGTGAATGGTGTTTCAGACCAATCACATACCCTATAGGAAAACTTATCTTTTCAACTGGGTTCATTTGCCAAAGCAGACCAAGGTGCATGCCCCCTAAGCTTCGTTTCATTCACCAGACTACTCGCTGCAATCAGGTGAATGGAATGAAGGTTGAAGAGACACTCTTGATGCAAAGAGACCATTTAGGGATGATGTTTAACTTGGATTTGTGTTTGAACCGGGAAATGAAAGCTAGTCGATAAGCTGGACACTTTTGCCTTCATGCGGAAACACATCACTCGAAAGAGTGTGGAAACAATAGCTTCCATGCTATAAACATAGTCACGTCCACGAAGTAGATTGTAATCTAACGGTCCTTGGACTACCATCGCATTTAAGTGAATGGTTTTCCTTTTCAAAGTTATCGGAAACTTCGGAAGGATCCCTAACAGTTGACTGGTTCCTTTGTTAAAGCCTGACAAATTTTGTGTAACAGGCATAAGCGATGGTGAACCAAGCGCTTTCCAAGCAATTGAGGAAAGGATACTCAATGAAGTCCCTTCATCTATGATAGTGCCAGACACGATCAATTTGTAGACTTGTACTATGATCCAGAATGGTACATTAGAAGGAAGACATGATTTTGCTAGTCGATTCCAATCGAAGGAAGCGATTAGACTGCTTGGAGGGGTTACCGAATAAACGGTTGAATGAACCCCTTAAACTGGGGAATTTTCCTCCTGTTGTAAAGGAACGGGTGGATTTCCCCCAAGTTCATCAGACTTTGTATTAACAAAAAGAATTTGAATGGTATCGTTCTCATTCTCTTTGGAAATTGTATCATCTGAAGGCGGACCTTCTGAAGTCAAGATTGGGTCGACTGCCATCTTGACCTACTAACTTTGGTCTGATATGAACTCAGAAGGTTCATTCTCAATGATAGGCGTCTCGACTGACGATTGAGTTATGTCAGACAGATTTTCAACTAGTAAAGGACTTGAGGTGAGTTTCTTGTATCTAGATGGAAGTCGCTACGGTGAAGCAGGACGGCTATGCAAGATTCTCCTGGCCTCATCCAAAAAGGGACAACAGGGAAGGTGATGGTCTCCTTCACATGATCGCCATGGAATTTTGACCTTTCCTTTCTGTCCAGGAACTTCATTTTCACTAGTTGATGGTGTGTTGTCAACATGATCGCCAGAGGTTGATGACACCGGACGGTGCGAACGAGGAGACCATTCTCTCAAGATCCATGGAATGCAAGGACAATCTCAATGAAAATGGTTTCCTTTGCAAATTAGACAAGGATATTTAGGAGATTTAGTGTGCGGATTTTCGCTAGATGATTCATGGTTTCCCCCTTGTTTAACTGACTTCTTCTACTTCTTCTCCTTCCCTTTCTTCTTCTTCTCAGCCACTTGGTTACTAGTATCACTATTTTCACCAAGCGAAGAGGAAGAAGGGGAGGGAGAAACAAACAAAGGAGAAGGTGAAGGGTCAGCTTCAGTATCAAATGGTTGTTGATTCGATTGCTGAGGAATTACGGTATTTTGAACGACATAGGTTGAGAATAGCCATACCAGCAGAGCAATTGTAATTCCTGGAAGGGACAATGTGGCCATTACGGAGCTCCAATATTTCCCCAAGAAGAAAATGGACTAGGATTCCCCTCAAGAGGGATTCCCTGATTGGTGGACTCCATTATCTCAACCTAAGACCAACGAAGGAACAAGGATGTTATTCCGAATTTAATAAATTTTAATGACGCTTTGACACAACTTTGCTTTTTCAATTTTTAAGAGTTGAGGAAAAGCTAAAGATGACTCTAGTCCCCTTCAATTTTTAATGAGCCTGAAGTGACAAGTGCTCAGATGGACCTTTTCTTTTAAGGAGTCGAAAAGGAAAGAAAGTGACTACTCTAGAGATCTAGATAAAGGGATTACCAAACCAATCGCAAAACTGCAATATACATGTTGGTGGTAAATTAAAGAGAAATTACCAAGGATTTATGTACGACAATCAATCTTCCCGAATGTTGTATTCAGTGCATTGCGATCGATAGGGCAGCAAACATAGCTTCCTATGGATGAAGCATATAAGCCTATTGTGGTCTCCCAGTATATACTCGATGGTACGGGGAGCATAAGTCCGTGCTAGCACTTGTCATATCAAAGAGGAGGAATCACCCAACCTTCAACGAAAATGATAGTTACTAGATTTTACGACGTTGGAACACGTCTCTAGCCTAGACCTCTAGATGTGTTGTGTTAGGTTCCAAAGCGTTGTTAAATTCATTGAGATTTATTTTAGAGTTGATCTTGTTTAGAAGTTTGCCTTTCAAGGTTCACCGCATGATGTAGATGTAAAATTCCTAAATATGCAATCTAAAATGATAAACAATCGTTGTTTATTTTTAGCAATGAAAATCCTAGCTACTAAGGAAGGAAGATTACGATTCTTTCAACCAAAGAGCAAAGAGCACACACTAAATGCACTTTTCCTAAATTATTTTTCGCACATAGTCTAAATGCAAATGCAAATGCATGTATTTGTTTTTCGTTTCCTTAATGTGAGGAATGCCAAAAAGGAAAACTCAGTATAGATCTGAACTATTTTCTTCAAAGCGACTTTTCGGCAATTTCTTTTCAAAAAGGAAAGGAAGACTAAACAATACTTTTCAATTTCGAATAGAAAATGTTTTTGACACTTCAAATAAAAATAAATCAAATCGAATACAAAACAAAAGTTCAATCGACTATCTAGAGAAGGAAGACTTTACGACACTTCTCTTTTTTTTACAAAAAAACGACAGTTCGATTTAAGTAACTTTTCAACAATAGATTGTAAATGATGGACAAATACATAAAAACATTTACTAATCTTTATCAATGGACACTGAACTATGTAAAGCAAGGATGCTTCAGTAATGAGATACTGTTCATAAGCAACAAAACAATCAAACAGAGCTGAAAACAAGGACGAAAAACCCCAAATTTCAAGGAGAGAAATAGGATTACTCAGTCATCGCACCTGTGCTTCACAGAAACAGGGATGCATCTCACCTGCTACACAAGGGAAGTGCGATGCATAAAGGCTTCCAGTTAGAGACAGTGTGATGGGCTAGGGAGCGCAACTGAGATGGGTTTTGGCTCAAATTTACAGTTGACTTCAGTGGATTAAGCTGAGCTATTATGGACAGTAAAGAGCAAAGTACAGGGGTACGATCTCGGGAGGTTAATGAGCTACCACAAGGGCATCTAGTATGCTTGTAAGTTAGATGTTCAATTCATAAACTAAACCGGAGATTGACTTAAGCAACATTCATCTACTTTGCAATTGCATAGCAAAAGCAGTTCGAAGGCTATTTGGCTAACTTCAGGCTTCATCTATAGTTTATAAAGCAAACAAAAATAACAAACAAACAAACTATTCGTTCCCCACCGGAGTCACCATTTTGTTTTCAGGGAAATTAGTGTCTTTTCGATCTGCTAATCCCACTAGGATTGGCAGCTATCCTAGAAACAAACAATCAACGCAATTTGTGATTTCCTCTATGTATGATAGATAAGAGAGAAACAAAGGGACCAACCTAGATCTTCTGCTTGACTCCTTGCTTGATTTCTCTCCTCTTTGACAGGGCTTGCAACTCTTCTCCTACTTATCCCGCTTAGAGAATACCTATAGAGACAAAGTAAAACAACACCATCAAAGCATCTCGATCTATGATATCATAAGCATTGCAGAATCAGAAATACAATGAGCATACAATGGCATTTACAAATAACAACATTCACAAATACACGATTGTATGGAGGAAAACTCAAAGAACTTTATTAATAATACAAGAGAGGATTATAACCCAGCTGTCTTATCCAGCATCATCCTCCCAGCATCAAAGCCCTCTTCACCTCATGAAAAGCAAGATCACCCAACAATACAATGTTCCCTCTCAAAGACAAACTATCAGAACTTCCTTACAAATTACAAATTCCAACCCTCTAGATCTCTCAGATGAGGGATCCATTTATAAATGTCCGCAAGGGTGTGAGTCATCTCTGAGTTTTTTATTAGTGTCATTCCACTTGTAGTTCTTGGTTCCACTTGGAGATTTCTTGGATCTCTTACTCATCCCTGGGCGAATTTAGAGAGGCAAGTGTCATAGGAGAAGTTTCTAGAAGATTCCATGAGCATCCACTTAGCAAACTGTCTCAGACATTTGTACATTCTCACTCATCGCACCCCACAGAATGCCTCTTTAGTATGCGTCACATCTGGCTAGTGTAGGAGTCAGTATGCATCGCACCTTGACAGTGGAGCAGTCAATATGGTCTAGTTTTGGCCAGTTCTAAGTGGTTTTTCAGGTGGAACTTCTGGGGAATGATGTAATCAATTAACCATGATCCTTTAGGGTATGAAACACCAGTTTTAGGGGTTAAAGAGCCCTTGGTTTATCGACATATAATATTGGGGTTGCAGTGCCCAAATATGTCTATAACAATTGCCTCCTAAAGCATGAAGTCGTAAATCTTTAGATGTCGGGTGAAATGCTTTATCATGAGGATTCGAGGTATTCGAACTGAAAGGTGACCTATATAATATACAATATAATACATCATCACAATATAATTTTTCACGATCTAGCTGAGGCGGCCATTCCCATGCTCAACTTTATAAATTCATTTTCGTGTACATAGAATAGATAATCGTCTGTAGTTGCAGACTGGTGATTCTTTATATGTAGAGTCATCATCCATTAGCTTGGATGATCATCTGTGCAACTTCTGTGTACATTTAATGTCTTTGTATTCTTGAATATATCGCAACCCGGATGGATGAAACTAGATCCAGGGTCTTCAAACTCGTTCAATCTTCGCCCGATGTACAAGTCAATCTATGTGAAAAGATGTCCCGAAGTCGAACATGGAAAAACATCGCCTGATTACCAGCCAATAATGTAAGTTGTTAACAGGCGCGAGAGGAATCACCGATAATGATAATGACCCTCAAGGTACTACAGTACAATTTACGTGGTGTGAATATATGATCCGATGTCGAACACCACGCAAATTCTCTCGGTCGAAGGCCATTGATGTAAACTTGTCACCATAAGTGAGAAAGTTGCCATTGAGGCATGCAAACTTCAAAGTACTGAAAGGGTTGTTTCTAATTCAACTTCTTGGATAATGCGCTGATGTCAACAAGAAGTGACTCGTCGTAGGAGGGCCTTATTGTATCCCACACCAATGACACGAAACGAAGAAAATGATTTTTTGGAGGTGAAAACGATCTGATGATACAAGGTTCAGGAATGGCGGTCATGAAAAATGGAGGGTGAAGGTATTGTAGTTGATGAGGCATTAACTGGATGGTGAATTCTCTGAATGACTTCCCTTGAACATATCGGCGACACCGAGATGGATTGGTAGTGTTAACCCCAAAATATGGATGGTACGACAGACCAACGGTGATATGACCGATGAACGGAATAACCTAACTCGACTCAATCATGGTGATGGAGTGAAAGTGTCATGTTCAAGAGCGACCTGCTACCAATAAAATTCTTTAAGTTTTCTTCCCTTTTTCCCCAATAATTGCTGACCAATACCTCTTTATTTTTGTCAAGCTTGAGGAGGATAACATATGCTTGTTCTATAATTTGGCCTTTGGGCAAACCTGTCGCTATGTTTTAGTAAGCCTAGCGACAATGAAACTCATTCTTGTCTGGGTGGACAAGTTTGTTGCTATTGTTTTAACGAGTTTAACGACAAGGATAACTCGGTCCTTTTCATGTTTAAAGAGTTTGAAAAGGGACGAAAAGGAAACTCCAGCGGTCCTTTTTTGTAGCATAATCCCTTAAGTCCAAAAAAGTATGATTTTTCGATCGCTTTAGTGAGCCGAAAAAACAAGCACTCGATCTTTTTGTGGGATAATCCCTCAGGTCCAAAAAGATTAAAATATGCAGGAGGGATGGCACTTCCAATCACTTTAGCGAGCTGGAGAGGCCAATTGCTCGACAATCTTTTCATATTTAACGAGTCTGAGAAGAGTTTCAAGTGGACTCAATTTTTTTGAGGAACGAGTGGTGTTTAGGGTAGCAACTAGTTTTCGGTGAGCTTGGAACTTCTCAAAACATGGTGATGTGAAGAGGGTGGCTAACAAGACCACTTGTCGCAGCTGTTCCTCAAATGGGTAAATAATCAACTGGAAGCGTATAATCAGCCAAAAGAATGGAGGTGATGGCAGGAACACAACCAAGGGTCAAAAGGCTGACATTATGGCGATCATAAAGGTTATTTACCAAAGGTGGGTTTATTTTTTAACGAGCTTGAACTCTGGGGGAACATATGCTCAGTGGTATTTTAACGAGATTGAACCATGCGATAACATTGCTCCTTTTTTCTTTTTATGTAAGCTAGAAACGACCAAACTAAAAATCTAGAAAAACTAGAAAGCAAAGGAACTACTGAGGTTAGATAGGATAGTTTTGTCTTCCGTTTAGACAAAACCATTCCTTTGCTTCGTCTACGCACTACAAACAAAGGTGAATGGTGGATCAGACCAATCACCTAACCTAAGAAGTTTGAAAATTAAAAAGCTAAAAAATCTAAAAAAGCTAAAAAATGAAATTGGTCGTTTTTCGCTTGCCTAAAAAGGTTTGCATGCCCCCAGGCATTGAGAAAAGGAGAGTCTCCAGGTAACCATGTGGAAGTTACTGCGGTTAAGCAGGATTGTTTTTAATCAGCGTTTAGACAAAAACAATTCCTTGGCTTCTTCCATAGCGCAGACAAAGGTGAATGGTGTTTCAGACCAATTACATACTGTTAGGCCCCTATACTGCTAGTGTAACCCCTTATTGTTATTAGTACAACCCACTTATTATATTGATGTACCCATGTAGTGCCCATATTGTTACTATTGGTGCCCCATAGAAGCCACTATTTTTATTTATTGTTGCCCTTACATTTATTATTGCTATGTAGGTCTGATATATGTTATTGACCCCTTAGGGATTTCCTATATATAGAAAGGAGGTCTTTTCATTTGTATCATCCAGAATTGTTCATTTATGTATTTGTAAAGGGAGGTTGCCCCCTCGAAGAGGCTGAATTCTAAGGCGTTGTCTTATCTTTTCTATATCTTTTCTGAGCTGGTTCATACATTTTCGATATCAAAGGCCTTGGTTCTAGGTTTCGCTGCTCCAAACAGGTTCATCGTGGAATTTTCGCTAAACTTTTTTTTTTGCGACGTTCAGAAGTTGAAAAAAACCCATTGAGAAGAACATCGCGCTAAATCTCGGTTTCCAAATTTTTTGAGCATTTTGGCTATATTTGCAGGAAGATATGGATCTGAGGAAGTTGATCTTTTTGCAGGGACTTCACTGAATTACATTCCAAACAGGTGACCTGGGGAAAATCGTCATAACTTTTTCTCTGAGCATTGGATTTAAATTTCGTAAAAAAGTGCAGAAATAAGATGGACTATAGTTTCTTCTATATCTTTTTCAGAGCCAGAGGTCAAAATAGTGACTCATGGAACGTCCTACAAGTTCGCTCTACTGAACTAGTCTATAATCTGGTCATCTTGGGAGATTGTGCACAACTTTTTCTTGGAGAATCCAATTTGGATCACACTGGTGGCATTGGAAAGAGGACGCATAGGGCTACTACAGGTCACAATTTTAGAACTTAAAGATCCAAAAGTACATACTTACAGTCGTTTCAAGATCGAGCTCCTAAAATCAAGAAAAAGCAAGATGAGGAAGTTTGATGGCAAGGATCCGATAAATTGGATACTTCAGATGGAGCAATATTTTGATCTACATGGTGTACCATTGTTACAAAAGGTATGTATTGCATCTTCATATGTAGAACCGGATCAATTTTTATGGTATGAAGGGCTTTGTTCTCGTAAACAACTTGTTACGTGGTCAATTTTCACAGAGGAAATGATAGCACATTATGAGGATACAAAGAGCAACACCTTTAGAGCAACACCACAACAATTGGAAAGAGTAAAAGGGCTTTGTGACATACTAGAAAGTAAAATTATGGCAACAATGAATTCTACCCCTCACAGCTATGAAGATGGAAGTGTTGTTTCTCCTAGCCTTCCACAACCTACAAGGGTA
>APFE031470839.1:306623-344395 GCA_000404065.3 Pinus taeda | reverse complement strand
CCCTTAGACTCCTATATATAGAAAGGAAGTCTTTTCATTTGTATCATCCAAGAATTGTTCATTTATGTAATGTAAAGGCGGTTGCCCCCTCGAAGAGGCTGAATTCTAAGGTGTTGATCTATCTTTTCTTGAGCTGGTTCATAACACATACCCTATAGGAAAACCTATCTTTTCAGCTGGGTTCGTCTGCCGAAGTAGTCCAGGGTGCATGCCTCCTAAGCTTCGTTTCATTCACCATACTACTCGCTACAATCAGGTGGATGGAATGAATGTTGAAGAGACACTCTTGATGCAAAGAGACCATTTAGGGATGATGTTTGACTTGGAGTTGTGTTTGAATTGGGAAATGAAAGCTGGTCGATAAGCTGGACACTTTTGCCTTCATGCGAGAAACACATCACTCGAAAGAGTGTGGAAACAATAGCTTCCATGTTATAAACATAGTCACGTCCAAGGAGTAGATTGTAATATATCGGTCCCTAGACTACCATCACATTTAAGTGAATGGTTTTCCTTTTCAAAGTTATAGGCAACTTCAGAAGGATTCCTAACGGTCGACTGGTTCCTTTGTTATAAAGTCTGACAAATTTTGTGTAATAGGCATAAGCGATGGCAAACCAAGCGTTTTCCAAGCAATTGAGGAAAGGATACTCACTGAAGCCCCTTCATCTATGATAGTGCCAGACACGATCATTTTGTAGACTTGTACTATGATCCGAATGGTACATTAGAAGGAAGACGAGATTTTGCTAGTCGATTCCAATCAAAGGAAGCGATTAGACTGCTTGGAGGGGGTACCAAATAAATGGTTGAATGAACCCCTTGAACTGGGGAATTTTCCTCCTGTTGTAAAGGAACAGGTGGATAGCCCCCAAGTTCATTAGACTCTGTATTAATAAAAAGAATTTGAACGGTATCATTCTCATTCTCTTTGGAAATTGTATCATCTGAAGGCGGACCTTCTGAAGGCAAGACTGGGTCGACTGCCATCTCGACTTGCTGACTTTGGTCTAATATGGACTCAGAAGCTTCACTCTCAATGATAGGTGTTTCAACCAACGATTAAGTTATGTCAGTTGGATTTTCAACTAGTAAAGGACTTGAGGTGAGTTTCTTGTATCTAGATGGAAGTCGTTGCAGTGAAGCAAGATGGCTATGCAAGATTCTCTTGGCCTCATCCAAAAAGGGACAACGGGGAAGGTGATGGTATCCTTCACATAATCGACATGGAATTTTGACCTTTCCTTTTTGTTCAGGAACTTCATTTTCACTAGTTGATGGTGTGTTGTCAACATGATCGCCAGAGGTTGATGACACCGAATGGTGCAAACGGGGAGACCATTCTCTCAAGATCCGTGGAATGCAAGGGAAATTTCGCTAAAAATGGCTTCCTTTGCAAACTAAACAAGGATATTTAGGAGATTTAGTGTGTGGATTTTCGCCAGATGATTCATGGTTGCCCCCTTGTTTAACTGACTTCTTCTTCTTCTTCTCCTTCCCTTTCTTCTTCTTCTTCTCAGCCACTTGGTTACTAGTATCACTATTTTCACCAAGCGAAGAGGAAGAAGGGGAGGGAGAAACAAACGAAGTAGAAGGTGAAGGGTCAACTTCAGTATCAAATGGTTGCTGATTTGATTGCTAAGGAATTATGGTATTTTGAATGATAGAGGTTGAAAATAGCCATACCGACAAAGCAATTGTGATTCCTGGAAGGGACAATGTGGCCATATATGGAGCACTAATATTTCCCCAAGAATACAATGGACTAGGATTCCCCTCAAGAGGGATTCCTTGATTGGTGGACTCCATTATCTCAACCTAAGACCAACGAAGGAACAAGGATGTTATTTCGAATTTAATAAATTTTAATGACGCTTTGACACAACTTTGCCTTTTCAATTTTTAAGAGTCGAGAAAAAGCTAAAGATGACTCTAGTCCCCTTCGATTTTTAATGAGCCTAAAGTGACAAGTGTTTAGATGGACCTTTTCTTTTGAGGAGTCGAAAAGGAACAAAAGTGACTACTCTGGAGATCTAGATAGAGGGATTACCAAACCAATCACAAAACTGCAATATACACCTTGGTGGTAAATTAAAGAGAAATTACCAAGGACTTATGTACGGCAGCAATCTTCCCGAAGCTGTGCAATAGCGTGCGCGAGGGCGGCAAACCAGCTTCCTATGGATAAAGGATATAGCCTATTGTGGTCTCAATATTTACTCAACGGTACAGGGAGCACCAAGTCTATGCTACACTTTCGTTATCAAAGAGGAGGAATCACCCAACCTTCGATGGAAACGATAGTACTGGTTTTCGACGCCGGAACACGTCTCTAGCTTGACTCTAGAGTGTGCATTAGGTTCCAAAGCGTTGTTAAGTTCATTGAGATTTATTTTAGAGTTGATATTGTTTAGAAGTTTGTCTTTCAAGGTTCACCGCGTGATGTAGATGTAAAATTCCTAAATATGCAATCTAAAATGATAAACAATCATTGTTTACTTTTAGCAATGAAAATCTTAGCTACTAAGGAAGGAAGATTACGATTCTTTCAACCAAAGAGCAAAGAACACATACTAAATGCACTTTTCCTAAATCATTTTTCGCACACAGTCTAATTGCAAATGCAAATGCATGTATTTGTTTTTCGTTTCCTTAATGTGAGGAATGCCAAAAAAGAAAACTAAGTATAGATTTGAACTATTTTCTTCAAAGCAACATTTCGGCAATTTCTTTTCAAAATGGAAAGGAAGACTAAATGACACTTTTCAATTTCGAATAGAATTTTTTTTTGACATCTCAAATTATAATAAATCAAATCAAATACAAAACAAAATTTCAATCGACTATCTAGAGAAGGAAGACTTTACGACACTTCTGTTTTTTTGACAAAAAAACGACAGTTCAATTTAAGTAACTTTTCGACAATAGATTGTAAATGATGGACAAATACATAAAAACATTTATTAATCTTTATCAATGGACGCTGAACTATGTAAAGCAAGGAGGCTTCAGTAATGAGATATTGTTCATAAGCAGCAAAACAATCAAACAGAATTGAAAACAAGGACAAAACCCCCAAATTTCAAGGAGAGAAATAGGATTACTCAGTCATCACACCTGTGCTTCACAAAAACAGGGATGCATCTCACCTGCTACACATGGGAAGTGCGATGCATAATGGCTTCCAGTTAGAGACAGTGTGATTGGTTAGGGAGCGCAACTGAGATGGGTTTTGGCTCAAATTTACAGCTGACTTCAGTGGATTAAGCTGAGCTATTATGGACAATAAAGAGCAAAGTACAGGGGTATGATCTTGGGAGGTTAATGAGCTACCACAAGGGCATCTAGGATGCTTCTAAGACAAATGTTCAGTTCATAAACTAAACCAGAGATTGACTGAAGCAACATTCATCTACTTTGCAATTGCATAGCAAAAGCAGTTCGAAGGCTATTTGGCTAACTTGAGGCTCTGTCTATAGTTTATAAAGCAAACAACAATAACAAACAATCAAAATATTTGTTCCCCAGTGGAGTCGCCATTTTGCTTCCGGGAAAACTAGTGTCTTTTCGATTTGCTAGTCCCACTAGGATTGGCAGCGATCCTAGAAACAAACAATCAAAGCAATTTGCGATTTCCTTTATGTATGATAGATAAGAGAGAAATAAAGGGACCAACCTGGATCTTCTGCTTGACTCCTTGCTTGATTTCTCTCCTCTTTGACAGGGCTTGCAACTCTTCTCCTACTTGTCCCGCTTAGAGAATACATGTAGAGACGAAGTAAAACAACACCATCAAAGCATATCGATCTATGATATCATAAGCATTTCAGAATTAGAAATACAATGAGCATACAATGACATTTACAAATAACAACATTCACAAATACACGATTGTATGGAGGAAAACTCGAAGAACTTTATTAATAATAGAAGAGAGGATTACAACCGAGCTGTCTGATCTAGCATCATCCTCCCAGCATTAAAGCCCTTTTCACCTCATGAAAAGCAAAATCACCCAATAATACAATGTTCCCTCTAAAAGACAAACTATCAGCACTTCCTTACAAATTACAAAATTCCAGCCCTCTAGATCTCTCAGATGAGTGATCCATTTATAGATGTCTGAAAGGGTGTGAGTCATCTCTGGGTTTTTGATTAGTGTTATTCCACTTGTAGTTCTTGGTTCCACTTGGAGATTTCTTGGATCTCTTACTCATCCCTGGGTGAATTCAGAGAGGCAAGTGTCATAGGAGAAGTTTCTAAAAGATTCCATGAGCATCCACTTAGCAAACTATCTCAGACATTTGTCCATTCTTGCTCATCGCACCCCACAGAAGACCTCTTCAGTATGCATTGCACTTGGTTAGTGTGGGAGTCATATACATCGCACCTTGACAGTGAAATAGTCAATATGGTCCAGTTTTGGCCAGTTCTGAGTGCTTTTTCAGGTGAAACTTTTGGGGAATGATGTAATCAGTTGACCATGATCCTTTAAGGTATGAAACAACACTTTTAGGGATTAAAGAGCCCTTGGTTTATCGACATATAAGATTGGGGTTGTAGTGTCTAAATATGTCTATAACACCTGTTGGGCACAAATCCTCCTTGATTTTCAGATATGATTATTGGTAGCACTTCCTTGATTCTATTTGCAATTATTTTTGTTATTATCTTATAAGAGGAATTTCATAGAGATATAAGGTGATACCTGTTGAAGGTGGACGGATTTGAATCCTTTGGGACTAGAGCAAGGTAGGAGGATTTTGTGTTGCTTCTCTTTTTTTTTGAGAACATTCTTCACCATTTTTAAGAATTCTTTTCTAATTGTATACCAATGAGATCTGAAGAATGCTATTGTAAATCCGTCGGGCCCTGGGGCTGTGTCCGGATGCAGGCTCCATATAGCCACCACTACCTCTTCTTCTGTGATTTCTTTACATATTTATGCATTTTGATCTCTTTTTTTTTGTGTGCTGAAGGGGATCTTCATATTAAACCATTTCTTCTTTTGCTGACAGTAAATTTTTAAAGTGCTTGTGGGTTGCTTTTTTTAATTCCTCCGCACCTTTTACCTCTTGATTTTCCACTTGGATTTTTTTTATTTGATTTCTTGCTCTTCTAATCTTCATTGAGTTATGGAAAAAATATGTATTTTTATCCCCTGCCTTGAGCCACAGGCTTCTGGATTTCAGTCTAACCTCTTCTTCTTCTTTCCTGTTTTCCTTGTATATCTCCCAAAAGATTTCCTTTTCTCTTAAATAATCTTCCCTGCCTTCTTCTCTGCGTTCTTTTTCAATTTGCATGTTGTCCATTATCTGCTATTTTTTTTTTTGCTCTTGCCCATTCCTTTAACTTGATTCTTGCATTTTTTAATTTTGTCTCCCAAATATATTGTGGTGATCTTGATACTCTTGGCTCCCATGATTCCTTAATTAATTCATTGATTTCTATATCCCAAATTGAGCTATATCTAAATGGGAGCGGTCCTTGATTTTCCATTTTGCCCATGACTATTGCCGCTGGTTTATGGTCGGATGCCGTGGTGTGGAGGATTTTTGTTTTAATGGCACTGCATGCTCCTGCTATGTTTTCTTGTATCAGGATTCTGTTCAATCTTTCTTTTATGTTGCTTTTGCCCACTCTTTTATTGTTCCAGGTGTATTTCCCGTTGCTTGGGGGGATGTTTAAGAGATTGTGTTGTTCCATTATTTCTTCTAATGCATCTTTGGATCGGTCTGTGTGATATATGCCTCCAAACTTTTCTTCTATACTTCTTACCAAATTTAAGTCTCCTCCTAGAATTATTTTTCCTATTTGTGTTTCTTTTAGTGCTTCTTTTATGGTGCCCAAGCGTTGCTCTTTTTCCTTGTAGTGGTTTGGGGCATATATATTGATGACACTATACTTCTCTTTTGTATTGATTTGTCTTAAATCCGTTTGTATCTAGTGTTGATCTTTTTTGTGGTGTATTAATTCCTATATTCCTTTCTTCCATATTGTGCAGACACCCCCTGACGCTCCTATTCCCTATATTGCTTAACCTTCATATTATATATTATTATATAATATATATATGTTATTTTATTTTTATTATTTTATTTATTTATTATTTTATTATTATTATTATTATTTTTTTTTTTCATTTTCTTGGCTATTTGTTTTTGTCTCTTGAATCATAAGATTGTTTGGGTTTTCTTTTGCCA
Source organism: Pinus taeda (assembly GCA_000404065.3). Lineage (NCBI taxonomy): Eukaryota > Viridiplantae > Streptophyta > Pinopsida > Pinales > Pinaceae > Pinus > Pinus taeda. The sequence goes on along the minus strand of APFE031470839.1, from coordinate 338,192 downwards.
TAATGTCTCTTGTGGTTTTCTTTAATGGATGATCCCAATCCTCGGTAATTCTAGGAGACCACTATCATTATTTGCTTGTTGGGTGGTGCATGGCTCCTTTCCCTCTTTGCTGGTTTTTTCCGTTGTTCCCTGAGTTCCTTCCTAAGAAGGTTTCCATAGGTTGCTGCATTCCTAATGCCATTTTCTTTGCTGCTACTTCATCCCTCAACTCTTTGTTTGTCTTTTTTCCTGTTTTTATTTTTTGTTTTCTACATTTGGGAGAGCTTCCTTTGACTGCTTTCTAGTTAGGATTACGTCTACTGAGGGAGGGGGTGAGATTCGGGTGGTTGGGGCCAAAGGGGATGAGGGCGGGGGACGGAGTGTGGTGAGGGGATCTGGATCTGGGTCCGGGGATGGGGGGGCAAGAGGGATCCAGTGGCTCAAAAGGGTTGAGGCTAGCAAGAGAATTGTTGTTAGCTTTTGGTGATAGAGGATGGAGATCAGAGGATATGGAGGGTTGCGTAGAAGAAAGATTTGGTTGTTTATGGACTGCCTTCTTTCTTTTGACCTGTTCCCAGTTGTTTTCCAGGTCTTCAATCTTTTCATTTTCATTATCTCTTTTTTTTTGTACATTTATTAGCAAAACGACCATATTTATGACATACCTTGCATTTGAAGGGGATTTGTTCATAGTCCAGCTGTTGTATGTGCGTCCACTGATCCACTTTGATTTTGATGGCTTTTGGAAGCCCTTTTCCTAGATCCACCTCTACACATATTCTGGCACATGCGTGCATGTTTTCCTTTGGCTCACACCTGTCTATGTATTTCCCAGCTGCATTTTCTATGGCTTTAACTGAATCATCTCCCCAACAGTGGAGGGGAAGATGAGGTAATCTGACCCAAACGGGGACGGCATTGGGTATATCCATTTATGGGTCGAAATTTGGCGTCCATCTTTTTAGATACAAACCCCTTCTATCCATAAAGTACGGGCCATTCCTAAATATTAGATCTCGATCCTCCTTGGTTTCAAAGTGGAAGGTGTAGTTGTTGGAAGATATTAATTCCAACTACCACCAATAAATGTTGTGTCTAGCTTCTTCTAGAATTCGCGGAGCTGGATAGCTTTCTGGAGAAGCCATCGCCCCATCGACTCCAAAAAGTTCTCTGCTATGTATAAAAACATGTTCAGTGATTGAATGAAGACAAGTTTTATGAGTTTTGTGTTTATGTGTTCAGTTGTGTGCTCTCTGATTTGGTATCAGAGCTCAGGTGAGCTGCTGTGAGGCCGCTAAGGGCCTGTGGTAGCTGTGGAGAGCTAGTTGCACTATTGTTGAGCCATTGTTGTAGCGAGAGCGTGTGTAGCGAATCATGTGAAGCGAGTTGAGTTGTATGAGCTTATTGTTGGGTGGTAAAGCTGTGGGTAGAGACAACAAAGGCCGTGTGAGTCCGTGCATAGAGGACCACTGCCGCTTCCCATCGTATATCGACAATGTGATTACTGTGTGAAGCCCAAGTTCCCGATGTCATGGAGTAAGGATGAGTAGAGCTCTGTGGCTGTGTGTATTTAGAGTTCTGTTATGATATTTGAGCTGAAGATTTCTAATGGCCTGTCGCTGCTGTAGTGGGTGACCAGTTTGTTTATGGTTCACTCTTTTCAGATCCTCCATAGGGATCTACCTCGGTTTAAGGAGAAATTGTCGGTGAAATTCCCTTTAAGATCTTTTGTTTGAGTGTTTTCTCTTGTAAGTGTTTGAAGATTGGTGCGGCCAAGTGTGAATGCACTGTGTGAATCAAGCAGCAGTGTAGAGTGCGTAGTGTGTTGTGATTGACTCGTTAGAGGAGCCGTTGAGCTGTTGCCTTGAGCGCTGTCTAGAAGTGTTGCTGTCATGTTGGTGTTGACTGCTGGTGAGTGGCTAGTGATGGCTGGTGTGTGCTGCAAAGAAACATCTGATTAAGCGTTGGAGCTGCGAGGGGCGTTGTTTGGGTAACCCTAGATTCAGCTAGAAATTGTGCGAGAAAGAGATGAGGTATGACGGTGTGGCTACTAGGATATAGCAGAAATATGCTTTGTGAAACTTCTGAGTTGTGTTTGTACGGAGTTGTGTTTAAAGGTCAAGATGACTAACCTTTAAGAGTTATCACTACTGTTTCTGCGTGACATGGAGTGTCCGCGGTGTAGAGATTAACTATTTTGTTGTTTGGTGTTGTTGGAGACACAGCTCAAGTGAGCTGTTGAGAGGTCACCTTGTGGAGCTGTGTGCAGTCCAACGTTGTCCGGAAGAGGGCATAAGGGTGAGCCTAGGAGCATGTGAGCTCAGAGCCAGAGCTATAAGCTCCATGGTGTGCAGAATGTCAGCTCAGAGCCAGAGCTGTAAGCTCGATGGTGTGCAGAGATGTGGGTTCTATGGTGTGAAGAGCCAGAGAAGGGTTCGATAGGGGTGAAAGAGAAAGAGCATGAAATTGCTGTCAAGTGGAGCCATTGGAAGAGGCATAGAAGAGAAGAGGTGTTGTTCGCTAGCATAGAGTGTGAGAAGGAGAGCTCGTGTCTTGCAGGTGTTTTTTTGCGTTCAGTTTTGTCTCTGATATGAGAGAGATGCAACGCGGAAAATTGTTAGAGAGGAAGTCGAGGCAGCGACATTTTTGGAGAGTAGCCGCGGTGTGCATTTGAAGAGTTGCTACAGAGGAGGTCAAGGCAGCGACATTTTTGGAGAGTAGCCGCGGTGTGCATTTGAAGAGTTGCTACAGAGGAGGTCAAGGCAGCGACGACATGGAAGATTATTGCAGTGGATGCGTGGATTAAACACCCGTTGTGAGGTGTCGGTGGTGTGCAGTCAAAGCCCGGAGTAGTTGGCCAGTGGCCGTGGTCGTTTGGTGTTCACGCAAGTAGAAAAGGGGTCAATCCAAGTTGGAGGTGAAACCATTGTTGAGATACTCGGTGACGCTTGTGCAATGCGTGGGAGGTGATTATGGTGCCACTCCAGATCGGTGTTGTGTGATAGAAGTGTTTGTTTTGTGTGTTATTATTGTTTGATGCATTACCACTGTGGTGTTGACTAAGACGAGTGGAATCCAACGACCGTATTACAGACTTGTGCAAGCATTTTGTGAATTGATCTCATTGAAGCGTGGAAGGGTGAGGAGTAGGCCTCTACTGCCTATTGTGATGTAAAGTGAGGTGTGAAAGCCGAGGAGTTTTCGCTGGAACGGTTTGATGAAGTTGCCTGAAAAAGGCAGTGAAGCTTGAAAAATGAAATGAACATTGTTGCCTGATATCTGACTCGGACTCCGTTTGTGGGGATAATACTGTGAATGAGTTGGTTGTGGTTGCCACTGTGTGTATAAGGTTACTGCTATGATTGAAGTACAATGAGTGGGATAATATTGGATGCTGATCTTTTTGATGTTGTTTTGGAGAGCCTATTTGGAAGTATTTTTGGGCCTGATTATATATTTTATTCCAGTAGTATTTTTGAGTCACAAGAACTATTAGATCAACACAACGATTTAATTGATGACCATAAATATTCAGAGGTGGAGTCCATTCCACAGGAGAGCAAAACTTGTTTGTCCTTGAACCCAATTGCTAGTAATGAGATTGGCTTTGTTTCTAAGATTTTTGCAACAATGGAGGGTACTACCATGGATGTTGTTCGGAGACCGCTCATGTTCGAAGATGAGTGCATTTTGGTAGCTCCTCATGGAAAGTGGGGAGAACTTGAATTAGATTACCTTGTTCGGGGTCTTGCATTGCATCCCAATTTGGAAAAAGTTGCTGATATTAAGTACATAAGCAAGGAGCAGAAGAATTTTTTTAGGAAAGCCAGAAAGGTGAAGATGAAATTGTACCAGCGAATCAACAAGTATGGACCCTTTAGCAAAAAGGCAAAAATGAAATGTTTATTTGTAAGCCTCGCTGAGACTTAGACTAGCAGGTATCACAATTAAGAGTATGTTTACAGTATCTTATGTTATAGTATATTTGTCATATGGTTGGAATTAAGGGGGAGTGTTGGAAGATATTAATTCCAACCACCACCAATAAATGTTGTGTCTAGCTTCTTCTAGAATTCGACGGAGCTGGATAGCTTCCTGGAGAAGCCACCGCCCCACTGACTCCAGAAAGTTCTCTGCTATGTATAAAAACCTGTTCAGCGGTTGAATGAAGACAAATTCTGAGTTATGTGTTTATGTGTTCAACTGTGTGCTCTCTGATTGTAGTATCCTCTTTCACAAAATCTGACTGAGATTTTTCCGTTTATTGTTGTAGACCATTTCCTTTCTACCCATTTTTGGACCGTTTTGGGCGATGGCCATAACCCTGTAAACTGCCCAACTAATCCATGTTCCGCTAGGGAGAGTGCTGCTTTACGAGGAAGAGCTAGAGGGAGTGATATTTCCAGGATGTCTTCCAATCTTTTAACAAACTTGGTGACTGATGGTCAGTTCTTTGCCGGACCCATTGCAGAAATGAGAGAAGCGAAAACTTTTGCTATTATTTCATTTTCTCTTTAAAGGAGGCTCTTCGTCCTCCGATGATTCCATTTTGATCATTCCTCAACAGCAGCAGGCCACTGATGCGTGAGCTTACTGCGATTAGGGCTGCTGCGTGACGCTGCTACAGAACTTAAGGGTTTTGAGGGTATCATGGTATTAGTGAGAGCATCATAAACCCAGTTTACATTAAAAAAATTGAAGTGTTAAACAACCATGCTCTCCCGGCTTACCATCGCTTTTTAGTTTAAAAAATTTAACCGCATTTCTACGTGCGCCGTGGTTAAGTGACATGTAAAAACATCACGCACGTTTGACCGCGAAATATTCAGTTACAACCTCTAACCTTAAGAAGTCGTTATGAAATATAAGCGCCTCTAGCTTTTTTATTATCCGTATTTTTAAAAAAATTTCGATATTCTTAAAACGTTGATTTGAGAGTTGGGTATATGGAAAACATGACAAAATAGGCAGTGTCGTGCCCATAAACTGAAACATGGACAGGGGAGGTGCGGAGAGTTTTGACAGAAATGCAGGAGCAAAAGCCATTGCTATTCCAGAAGAAAATATCAAGAATTCAGGTGTAGAACAAGAAGTAGGGGATGAAGTATTGTTGCCTTCAAAAGCTCCTCCTGATCTAGTAATGGCGTTACAGATTGTCGAGAAGGATGCCTATGAGGTTGCTGGAAGCTTGACCTCCCTTCTGTCCTCCCTTCGTCTCGCTCTCTCTCAGGTACTTTCCGCTGAATTCATATTCATTAAGATAATATATTATTCATGACCTGAAACATACAGCTATACACCAAGATAAATTTGTAATTGTCAGTACACTGTAATTAAGGCAGAGTAAGGGTACCCAGTATTGGATAGGTAGGCTAATTCTCATCAGTTGCAGTCGATTTAAGGCATAATTTTGAAACCCAAACGCCGGCTAATCAAATAACAAATAGAATCAAGGCGGTAAAATGCAAAAATGCTAGCCAGGCCATTAAATCAGAACAAATTATATTAAAACGAGAGACCATGCACACAGTAATCCTTCAGTACATGGAATAATAAAACATTGCAGGCAATGTCAAGTGCTTATCTTCGGGTTTACAAACCCTCTAAGACACGTTGTCATGTTCATATGATGAATAGATTTAACTACCGTATCCGAGATTGGGTGGAACTTCCAACGCCATTGACAGAATAAAAATATGTTAAAAGGATAGAATAAAGTATTCTATCCAAGTTTACTTAAACCAATCTGGTTTGCTAGATACGAGACATGATAAACTCCTTTGATAATGAATGAAAACCAACTTTGGGAGGTCCAACACCTTCCCTCAGACACGCTAGGGTTCTACACCCACCCAGGTTTGAACCTGTGTTGTTTTCACGGCAGTGCTTCATCTCAACCACTAAATCACGACTAGGTGGATCGCAGTGGGCAAGGACAAGGCTGCCGGCAAGTGCAAGTGCTACTTCCCTTCCCTAACAAAAGGGCCATTTAAAAAAATTACGGCAGCCAAAGTCTTGGATGTAAATAAATGAGCCAATTAGGTGCCAAATAATAATGAAATTAATCCGATGCCAAAAAATCAAGAAATTATCTCCAATAGGAAAACTATACTTTTGGATATAGCATAGAGTATCTCGCACAGAGAGCATAATGAGACTACCTAGATTCTGAAGTGTGATTGCTACGGAGAAGGTCCAAAGCCAAAAGATGATAAGAGATGACATCACAAGAGAGGAAAATGGGTTTTAACTATTAAGACTATCAGTGTTTATTTTCTGTCCATTCTTTCCAGTGAAGAACCCTAAAATTAAAAATAGCTATTCATTTAACCCGATACATTTAACCACCACACATGGGTATACTCAATTATATTCATCTAATTTCAAGAAATAAGACACATCCTTTTCTACCATCAATCGTAATTTTTAATATAAATAGTATGCTCATCTCAAAAGGAAATAATGAATACGTTGCCATCTTGGCTTGCATCACATCTCCTCAAGGTGATTTGCTTCCCATGCGCTCAAACTCTTTGTCTCTAAAATAAAATCCATGGTTTCTCTGCATGTCTTTGACCCCCGTTTAGGCTTGAGTTCAGTTCAAGGACACTAATTTCAGTCTAGAGTTGTATGTTGGCATTCCGTTCAAGTTTTGTATGTTTGAAGGTGTTCATCGTTTGCATGTCCTTTTGGCACAAAGCCTCTGTAGGAAGGTATCTTGCAATTGCGCTTGCCATGTCATATATCTGTTCTACTTATGCTTGTGGAAATTCTTGAATCATTCATCCCTTTCTTCTCTAGCATACATAAACATGTTTAGATCATGTAATCACGCCATCAACACATTGGAATTGGCGGGTAGTCGAGAATTCCTTTCATCAACTCCATATCAGTGAGACAATTGTGATACAAGCTTTAATCGAAAGAAATTAGCTTTCACTCTTGAAGAATTATAGCGTTCATTCTGTGTTTCCTTTCACTTTACAGATGTCAATTGCTAGAAATCGTCCAAGTATCACATGGATGTTTTCTCATCAATACTGTAGTTATTTGTTTAACCTTTCAGAAATCGTTGGACATATTTGTATCTTCAGCTGTATATTACACCTTCAAGGAATTTACTCCCTTGGTTCATTGTTATGATGTTGCTGCCTTTTGAGTGTCACATGCTTTGGATTTTTAGTAGCTAGAAAGAATCTGTAAAGGCATCGACCGGAAATTATGCATATTTTGTCCTCTTTATATCTACATTATGATTGTCAGACTGTACATGAATCATCATGCCAATTAACTTGTCTATGTACGTTTATATTTTTGCTACCTCCCCATTTTGGCTTGTGTGCTACCCCAACTTGAAATGCATGTTTGATGGATCTTATTGTTCTACAGTATTATTTACAGATTTCCCCTTTCTGTATTTCTTTTTAGAGGACTTCATCTCTGTACAGTTTGTTTTTGTGGGCTGAACCCTCTTGCAGTTTAGTGATGCAGCCCTCCATCCCTTGGTCTTGTTGCGTTCTCCATCTACACCTTGAAAACATTGCAGTTTGGTCTTGCCAGCTGCCCTTTCCTGTACTTTGTTTCTGCAGCCCTTTTCCTTCTGCATTTTGGGTTTCTGAACTTCTAGCACCTGCACTTTGAACCATGTTTTCCACGATTTCAATTTGACGTAAGCCATTTCCTGCACATCCCTTCATGCCACCTTCTTTTAAATTCCTAGTTACCCATTCATATACCTGATTCTATTCCATTTTCCTGCTTCATTTCTGCAATCTCCTACGCACTAAGCTTTCTTTTCAATGCTTTTCTTTATAAGCTTCTGTATCTTGTCATCTATTGCTCTGAGGGTTCCTTCTTCAGTCTGCCCTTGCCTAGCAGTTCCTTTTCAAGATCTTGACAAAGATATTGTCCAGTCTATATGCAACTTTACTACCCAATCTTTTGCACATGTACAGAGTTGACTCGTTCTAGTAGCTATAATAGATTTTGGTCTCCTCAATCCTCTTCTAAAGTGTTAAATGGGTATATCCTTGAAATTTTTAGGGGTTCAAGTAGTCTATTGATATATTGGAGTCCCCTTCCATGACTGCCCTTGGCATTTCTGGTTTGGTGGATGCCCTTATTTTGTGTATGAAGTTATTGGACCTTTTTCATAGATTGTGACACTGACAATAGATTCACTCCTTCCTGTCATTCTACCCATGCTTTCATCACCTTCTCGTCTGGGGTTATCTTGTGACACTTCATCAAGTAAATTTGAAGTAGCCTTACTGGAAGGGAACATATTTATGGTGAGCTTCCAATTTCAGTTCTGACAAGTTTCTAGCAGGGCCCCATTTTATGCGATGGTAGTTGACAAGCCCTTATAGGGCGTTTCTCCTTGCCCTCAGATGTTCAAATATCCTGTTCTAAATTGATTGAGATAACTGTAGTTCAGAGAGGTTAACTGAATGAAGTACGTTTCATAGGCGAGATGCATAAATGTGTAATTACATACCTTTATGGCTACAATTATTCACATGTACAATTATCTTGTGGCCCTAGATCCACTCCTAAGAAATTTTTTATTTCTTCCTAACCAAATATTCTAGCAAAAAAGTATCTGGGTTGACATTGTTGGAAATATTGAGAGGGGGGTGAATCAATATTTCTTATCAATTAGCACTTTTTAATCTTTTTTTAGAGCATTAGTTAATCTTCAGTTATTATTATTGTTTTTCTTGAGATGATCATAAACAATAATCAACATTAGACAACACCATACAATAATGCAGAAAGATAAGACAAAGGATACAAAGATTTCTAGGTGGAAAACCCCCTCCGGGTCGAAAACCACCGAACACTTCTTTAGTAATTGTCTTCTCCCTGTTAAAAAAAAATTGATTACATCAAGATTTCAGCGACAACTTATGGAGGCGTCAACCCCCTAATTCATAGGCTACAACCTGTAGGACGCTACTACACCCTATTATCCTGTTGTAGCCAGAAGGATGCCCCAATGCTTTGTAGATCAGGCGACAACCTGATGAGTACCCCAACACTCTGTTTACCAGCTGCTGACAGAAAGGATGCTTCGTTGCCCTGTTAGTTTATCAGCCACAATTGAATGGACGCCACGACGCCCTATGCAAGCCACAACTTGCCCTAGCACCACCTTGCCGCCCTGAAGTGTTCTCAGGCCACAACCTGAAAGTGACTCCAATCACCCAGAAGAGTCGATAGATCACGTTTCTCAATATTCACACTGTTACCCACCACTTTGTGGGTGATATCCCAGGAGAATTTTTTCTTCATGATAAGCCTCAGCCAGCAGCCAACAGCCTCTTGATGCCTCCTACTAGCTCATTGTGCCATTTCTCTGCCACCTGAGCAGCCATGTGGTCCTTCACCCACCTGTATTGATCGTATGTTTGAAGGTGGGCCTCCCTAATCTAAAGGTATGTCTTGTCATTTTGTAATTGAGTATTGGGTTTACTTGTCATGGACACTTCTGGGTATGGATTGATGGGGGGATTTGGCAGAAAGAGTGGGTTTAGTTTGTGCTCTTGTCCCCTTGATCTCTTTTGGTTGTTACCCTTTGATCTTAGTCCTGTGGGATCTCTTTTATTAACCATTTGGTTCTAGGGTGGTACTACTTGGGAAACCTCGACTTTGGGTGCGTGGTCTTGCTCCTTTATCTGCACATATCATTCCCTTTCCACTCACTATACCCCCATTCATCTTTTCTCCCACCTGAGTCCACATTCCCATCCTGGGTCCACATAGGGCTAGCCTCCTTATCCCCTTGCGCCCACCTTTGGTCAGGCCTAGAATGATGCCCCAGAGGTTGAAGCAATTAAAAGAATAAATGAAAAGCATAAATGACCACATTTAACAGGAAATTGTACCACAAAATGCAAAAGATGGCTGGTACAAAAATGATTAGTACGTGGGCAAAAGCCATTACATGGGCTCTACCCCAACATGGCCATCACTCTGGTTCCATAGGTCTTAGATGAGCCTCCTCTATCATTCAAGAACCCATGATTGTCCCAAACCCTGGAGGGCAATGAATTGCCCTACCTCAAAAGGGATAATCACTGCTATATTATACACATCATGCTCTTGTCCTTTGAGCCTCGAACAATTAATTTAAGAAAATTCATAAAAGGAAAAAGGCATATAAATAAGGGTGGAAAAATCAAGGCCGGGGATATATCACGACTGCTCCCTCCTATACATTATATACCCAGGTATGGACTTCCCTTTATCTAGCTACCCCTATGCCCCATTATGTGGCCCAGGGCTGTACCTCTCATTCCCTATTCCATCTCACCTATTTGTCACTTGCCACCCCCATTAGAAGGGTGTACCTTGGACATACTATCCCCTCTAAGGGATGAAACCACCTAATAAGGTACTTGGCTAACCCCCTTTGGACCCCCTTTGGAGTTTGGAGACACTAGCATATGCCAAAGCCCACTACAGAAAGGCATGCCATTATGAAGTGCCCACTTTGTTATCCATGGTTTGTAAGCACCTTTACTCGATTATTCTAATGGTTGATTGTACTAGAAGCCTAGGGGATGCATTGGATCTTATGCAGGATTGCAGGTGGTTTCCATTTGGGTTTGGCTTCCTGACCCCCAGAGATCCACATTGGCACATGTAGGGTGTGCATAGAGAGCCATGGGCCTCCACAGCAGCAGGAAACACTCCACAGATCTTCATGGATGTTTAGAGACTACTAGCGATCCACTTTTGGGACGATGGTTACATGATTGGTACACTATGCCCAATAGGCCCCCACAGGAGCCCACACTCTTGGCAAGTGTCCCGACACTTGTTTGATGTCATGGCAGCATTCATTCCACCACCTGGACCATTGCAAAGGATCTACATACATCTCCGACTCATATGGAGACCCATGGGGTCATTGATGTGCCCTCAGACCCATTGAGAGCACCACAGGTTACTACTTGGAGAACAAGGGGCCATCCCCTTGTCCATCATATTCAGAGGAATTATTCTTCAATGTGGCACTTCAGGATGTTATTGAGTCTTTGGAGGACCCTACGACATGCATACATTATTATTTGGCCCCTTATGAGGCATGTTTTTTACATTATGAGCTAGTATGGTGGGCTTGTCACCATTAGGAGTTATTATTTGCACATTATTTTATCTTTAGGGGCCTATAGGCTAATACGAACTCCTTAGGAGGCTATATATTGATGTTAGATACATTCATTTGTATCATCACTTGAATTGGGATCTCTCTAATCATAGAGAAATTTCACACTTTTTCTTTGGTGGATATTTTTGGAGATGGATGAATTTTGATGTATGGATTTGGGCTATTTCTATTGTCTTGGAGCTTTATTGAGCAAACGAAATGGTGGTTTCATATACTCTATAATGTTGTAAGTAAATTTTGATGCTAGTATTCTTGTTGCTGCATACTGCTAAAATTAGGGCTAGTCGCTGCATTATCGAAATGTGGAATTGAGCATGTTTTAGTTAATTTAATGTATGGGCGAATGTATTATGAATGAAATGTCCTAGATATTTATTTATCTCGAGAATCTTGCATCATTTTCTTTGAAGTATAAATGCTTGAGGGTCACTTTTCTTTTCTTTCTCTTAACATTGGACGAAGTTGACTTTCTGGGCCTCCTTGATCAAGAAATCAAGTTCTTACTCACCATTATCCTTGAATCCATATCCCCAAGTGAACTAGGCACTGATCCCTAAAAAAGGGTGATCATTTCAACCCTCTTTTAACCATTTTCCTCTTTTTCCCCAAGTCTAGCCCCATTAGGTCACATAGGGCATCAATTTCCCGAGAATTGACTCAAGGAAAAAATTCGATCTCCTATAGGCTACTGCGCTGGTGGGTCCCTTCCCTCTCCACCAATTTTGAGGCAATTCTAACAGTGGAATCTCCGGGAATCTCAAGCCCTAGCTTTAGGATCGAATTGTGCCTAAGCATTCCCAAGGCTAGACCTCAACGAGATCAATTCAACCTTTTGAAGAAAGTATTCTTGATTGGTCCTTTACCCTCACCTTGTCTAGAATAGGAACATCATTGGTTGCTACATTCCATCCCCGCACCTGGGTTGGGTCCACTTGGCCCCGTGTGGTCCCACTTCTCAATAAAGACTATTTTTCAAGGATCATTTGAGAATCCAAGTTTCCCAAGGATTATAGGGATTGAGAAATTTGTTCATAAGCCTATCCTTTCTCCCTCAACCCTCCAATCCTTATCCCTTATCCCTGGTGGACCAAGTCCCTTGCTTAAAGAGCAAGCAAGCTCCATTCTTCACTCCATCCTTGGAAAAGGGTTTTCAGGGTCACTTCTCACCTATCCATTGACATATACTTTACAAGTGAATCCCTACACTACTGGGACTACTCCCATTTGTGAAAGTTCGTAAAGAGTAGGGAGACTTAGCTGTGGTGATAGTGGGTTAAGCCTCCACAGTTGCCCTTGACCTAGCAGTTGCCCTTTGGGAACCCCTTTAGGTCCCCTGCTGGTTTGAGTGGTAGCACACACTAGATCCCCTGTACTCTGAATCAATGTAGAATAGCTGTAAGGAAGATGTTGTATATCTGTCAAATCCTGGTAGCCACTAACCACTGCACAATCAAACTGATCACTGCACAACGCTGCACATCAAAGTCATTGCTCAACTGCACATCATTGTCACTGCTCAACTGCATATCACTGTCACTGCACACATAGATCACTGCACGTCTGATCACTGCTCAACATCAAGAGCTCAAAACGTTGGCTACCACTGCACATCACGAATGAATAAGCATCAAAGCTCATATGCAGACAATCTTTATGCTGCTTCACTGTTCCAACCTATTCAGATTGCTGCAATCATCTGGTATTGCTATTAAATGATGGCACAGACCAAGGTGCCTTAGGTCATTCATATGACCTGCTATCAATGCTCTCAAACTTTGCCCATGGAGAGCTACCAACATATGCCTTTTCACTGTTGATCAGTGCTCATACACTACTGTCCATCTTCATGTCAATCTGCTATACAATGAAATTATATTGCCCTCAAAGACCTGCTAACCTGTAAAGTCACGATTATGTCATCACTACAAGACTTCTAGTACAAATACCTAACTCATCATAGTCATAGATCTAAGTCAAATTCAAAGTGTCAACTCACAATCATACCAGTTCTATTGATACAGTCAATCATATGTTACTGCTAAGTCAACTGTGTATCAGGTCTATGTGTCAATTCAATAGGCCATGTCAATGTCATTGTAGTCTGAGGAAACTCTTATACTAATCCTGCTACTAACAAGTATATATCTATAAATTATGTTAACATGTTGAAGTGTCAAGCCAATTCTTATGTTGGATCACTATAGTCCAGCTCTGCTTGTTATGAGGCTATAGGTGTCACTGTAAGGCATCAGGTTTATAAGTCAATTTAAATAATACACATGCATTACTGTCACATCACATGTGACAAACACAAAAGGAGATATAGCCTCATCACATCAGAATATAGTCACATAATTAAGTCACATTACTGTTCGTTCATTGCCAAGCCTATATGTCAAGTATACATATTTGAACCACTGCTAAGTGTCCCTAGGATCACTGTTAATATAATTTGCAACATTCAAACAATGGACCCTAGTCAAGCTCACTATTATCACAAATATGTGTCAATGTTGTGTTTAGCAAGACTGCTGTCATGTCACTGTATATCTAAGGACATAGTGCTATTATAAGGTCTCTCCCACTATCTTACCAATACTGTAAACACAAATCTTACATTCAATGTTATATGTTTGATTTGCCATCTTCAAAGGATAGCACACACTGCATAAGTCAAGCCATGTCACTGTTTTCACTATTACACTAGGACTGTCACAGAAATGTCTATATGTCAACAAAGTCTAGTCATCAAAAGTCATTATCATCATTACAGTCTCACTGTTTTTTATTTATTTATTGTTGTAGGATCACATGAAGTAAGTGTTGTAGCATAATGACTATTTGGTACTGTACTTTGGTTCAGAATTGCGATGAGAGGTTTGTCAACAAGATGCTCAAAGCAAAATTCAAAGTCAATGATTGGTTTACTACCTTTGGTTCTTGATTTTATTCATCTTATATACAATGAGATTACAGCGTGAATTACTGTCATATATTGACAACCATAAGAGAACAAACTCTCTTTCACTGCCCTAACAACCTAACACAATGGCCTAACAGTCTTTAAACCATGCCTCTAATTAGCTCTAAGACAGTCCTAGAACCAACCTTCAAAACTGTCCTAACTAATGCAGTCCCTAAACAGACTTTGGACAGGACCTAACCAGACCTAAAACTAACCCTACACATTCGCTGAACTTGACAGAATTTTACAGTAGCCAACCATCATAAGAGTCTTGGTATTTTGCCTCTTTCTTAACAAGGTTCCTACAACAAATTGTTAACAAAAGAAAAACTAAACAAACCTTGATCCAAACCTTTTCGCTATTGAGTAATTTGTGCCCTAGACGAGCCCTAACAGAGTGGGCCAAAAACATAAAGGAACAGATCATAAAGCCCTAACAAGTCTTAATCAAATTCGCTGTTTGAAGGAAGATAAAGCCAAATTTATACCAAGAAGGATAGGCACTTTACCTTAGAAGACGAGCCTTTTCTTAAAAAAGGATTCGCTGATCCTGCCTCAGAAAGTCTGCCTCAGGGTGGTCGAGAAAATTTAGAGAGATGTTCGCAAGATCATTCGTTTTAGTACATGGATATGAGTGTGTAACGAATAAAATATATATAAATAATGTAAAATAATGTAAACAATAATAATCGTAAATAATGATTAGTTAATTAGTAATTAGGTTGAGGAGGCATGTCTAAATGAGACATGACTCTTCATGAAGAGACACTTGTGTGGTATATAAGCAAGCCTCTCATTCTCATTGAAATTCATTCTTATTCATTTTATTTAATGTAATATTTATATCCTAAATGGATATCTTGACATTTCAAGTTTTTTGGAGTAATTAATTTGTGGAAGGAACTTTGTTCGCTTCATTTGGTATCAGAGTAGTT
This sequence comes from Pinus taeda, assembly GCA_000404065.3. Taxonomy (NCBI): domain Eukaryota; kingdom Viridiplantae; phylum Streptophyta; class Pinopsida; order Pinales; family Pinaceae; genus Pinus; species Pinus taeda. Next base: position 323,137 of record APFE031470839.1, on the reverse strand, counting down.
CAGTCCTCTAGGTTGCTTAACCGGTGCACAAAGCTCGTTCTCCGAGCCAGGGCCTTAGCTATCGAAATTCGTCAACCTTGTTACCGTACAATTGAAGCATTTCGCTAAGAATTTGGGAGTTTTTGCTTTTCTCCATTTTTCTAGGACTTTGGCCAATATATATATATATATATTATTATATATATAATTAAAAAAAAGTAAAGGAAAAAACAAAACGGATACAAAATCTCATACCAAGTATATTTAAATTTTTTTACGTGGAGAAGCCTGTGGTTTTAAAAACAACCCATGGTAATTGTCCATGGTATTTTAAAAAGTTAAAAAAAAAGAAAAAAAAAAGGAATATGTTTTACTTTTTATGTGGAGAACATTCTAACGGAGGTTTTAAAAACAACCCATGGTAATAGCCCATGGTATTTTAACATCGTGACCATGTCATATGAAAAGACGTGACCTTTATATTTATTAAGTGTGGTGACATCATAAAAGTTAATATTAAGTGTGACTTTGATATTAAAGTGGCGTGACATTAAAAGTTATCAATGGAGTAATTAAGTATATAAAAAAAGGGAACAATTTATTATTTAAAAAAAAGAAGTGAAACTATTATTATTATAAGATAATAAAGTTATTTTGAAAAAGGGTCTTAATTTAAAAAAATACATACACATATAGAAGGCAACATTATAAAGGAGTATTTTTTTAAGAAAAGGGTATTCAAGTTTTAACAATCCACATTAAAGGAGAATATTTGAAAAATATATATAGAAGAAATAAGTGATATTTTATAATAAAAATAGCTCCATTTGACATATTGTTTACGTAAAAACATCAAGGCAAAAATGGAGACTAGTAATGAAAGGTTTCTTGAAACCTGTAGTACATGTGTTTGCACACTATTTAACATCAAAGGATCACTCGCAGGAAGAGACATCATAATCTCTATCAGTCCTACTGAAAGAAGTAATTATGTTAGTCCTAAATGTGCTAATCAATTGGTGATTCTTGAATCAAAATATAGTTGAAACAAATATTTTTGACAAACAATACGATATGAGTAATCTACACATAAATATTGGAGATTATACTTTTACCTCACAATTCACCGTGAAAACCTTATGTTTTAACGATAGTGACATTGTTTTGGGATCACCATGGATGAAAACTCTAGGTTCCTTTATTCTAAATACTAAGAAAAAGTTTTTAAATTTTTCTTACAAGAAGAAAAAAATAACACTCCAAGATGTTACACTGAAACCTAATTCAGTAACGCCAGAAGATATATCGGATATTTCAAAAATAATTTCTCAAGAAGGTAAAAAGGTATTACAAAATATGCAAAATGAAATTGACAAAATCACTATTGACAAAAATGAAGAAGTTACTCGACTTAAAAACCATAGTGAAAAATTATTGACACAAATTAAGAAACTTAAGAAGGATAATAAGTCATTATAAAACAAGGTACAACAATTTATCGAGAAGGAAGTATCAAATGTAGGAATTCAAGTTGTTGACAAAACAACAAATACCGATCCAGTGAATATGACAACTCAAGAAGACAAGTCAGTTGAAGAAACGACACACGTAGATGTTGCAGTTCAGACAATGAACATCCCAAGTGAATGTTCCATAACCATCTCAACAACATCTTTGCTAGAAGAAAATATAAAAATTGGCACATGCCCAGTAAGGAGAAATCAAACCAAAAAGTTCCATATCGGCATCCGAATCATGAGAACAGACGAATCAACCATGCTACATATTTGAACCAGTCAGAACCGAAACAGCAAACTGATGTTTCGGATAATAGTGATGTAATCTCAATGCAGTGGTATGCTAACAAATCATTACAAAATTCCAGTGTTTAGAATATTCCACAAAAAATTAATCTGGGATGGTCTGATCACTTCTCGGTGCGACAATTTTGTTTGTCACTAAGAAGATGATATCAACTTGTACCGACGAGGATGACTATTCTGAGACAGAAAGACTTTCGAAGCTGAAAAAGAGATCTAGCCTTTTTTCATCGACAAGCTTTGAGGACAAAGCTTTTTGAGGAAGGAGGCAATGTAACGAATAAAATATATATAAATAATGTAAAATAATGTAAACAATAATAATCGTAAATAATGATTAGTTAATTAGTAATTAGGTTGAAGAGGCATGTCTAAATGAGACATGACTCTTCATGAAGAGACACTTGCGTGGTATATAAGCAAGCTTCTCGTTCTCATTGAAATTCATTCTTATTCATTTTATTTAATATAATATTTATATCCTAAATGGATATCTTGACATTCCAAGTCTTTTGGAGTAATTAATCTGTAGAAGGAACTTTGTTCGCTTAAGAGCGGAGGTAAGTACTCCTTTTTATAGACTTAGGGGGAGCTTCTATAATGTGAACGTTGTTGGAGAGTTAGGAAGGACTCCATGAAATAGACATTGAAGACTTAAGAATTTTATATTAAGTAATTTATGCCTTGTGTACCAAGAAAGGAAGGCCGTGAGCCTTATGTGGTGTTTTCTTCTTTTAAAAAAATCTTTATTATATAGCCTTAAGAGATTTGAGGAAAGGACTTCATAGGTGATCGTTAAAGGATAAAACAAAGGCTCCAAAAAGGCCTTAACTAATTTAAAACAATTTAATAATGAATGCCTTGTTTCCTAAGACAAGAGGGCCATTGGCTTTAAATGAATAAATTAGGCTCTAGATTTGGAAAAAGGTTTTCTAAGTGAACATTGAATTGTTTAGAATATTTATTTCAATAATATTTATCATCATTACTTCAATAATATTTATCATTTCATCCTAAGAATATATAATTAATAACTTTGACCAGTAGTTCATCTCATGGGGTTCTAGCCCATAGATTGGGTTCTCTGACTTGAAATGTGAATATCTCGCAAACTAGGAGGCCTCTCGGGGCGTACCGCATATCAACAGAAACATATTTGCGAGGAGAATGTAATGACATAGATCTCCAATCCAAATTCAATGATTTGACCCTTCAAAAACCCTCGACAAAGTCTGGGTACATCCTCAGTCCAGGGAACTCAAACCCTAGGACTTGGGTTTTCAACCATCCAACAATGTAGTTGCCAACTTGATGCAATCCGACAATTACTAAGAAGTGTTCATTAATGATTTGACATCAATGACTGGTGTTTTTGGTCAAAGTCAAACCCAGTCAACTCCATGGGTTGACATCAATGACAACAACATCCAACAGACATAGTTGTGAAGATTCTGGATTTCATTGTGCCCTGGGCCATATTTTTGATAAGTTGGTCCACTTTGGCCAGGATTTCCACCATATGATGGGTTGCTATAAATAAACTATTCCTTAGTTGTGCCAATTCACATGTTAAGAAGAGGTTATGAGAGTCTTCATTGTCTTTTTGACAATTGATGGACCTGCTTAGTCTCCTGAAGCCTATTCTTCTAAGACACCTCCAAGTTATTATCCATACTTTTAGCATTAGCCACATGAATGCCAAAATTTTAGGTGTCTGTTGACTTGATGTTGACTTTCATTAGGTCAAGTTGTAGTTCCTCATGCCCACAATGTAGTTAACAAATTCGAGTGAATCATAGCTTCTAGTATGCAAATTTGCTAGAAATTAGGATTGGCTGAATTATTTGCCTTAGTTCAGATTCAATATTGTCAACAAATGTTGTTGATTGAATTGAACTAAATCAAATTCGAATTTTATTACTGAAATTTGCTGAAAATTTGGAAACATTTAGTCTCGATTCTTGACTATCTGGATTCTGGTCTTTTGATTTTTTTAAAATTTTGAAGAAATTGCATGTTTTTTGTATTAGTGATATATATAGTCCTGAAATTTTTCCATACTAGATTTTTGAATTTTTCCCATACAATTAAAAAAAAATACTTTTCCATATAATACCTATCAGTGTTTAAATTTAAATTTGAATTTGGTAACTCTGATCCATAGCATAGAATTAAAAAAATAGTTTAAGACACCGTGATTTATGGGGTGGTACTTCACTTCCCAAGAATATGGGTGCTGTAGCTCGCTCTTTCATACATATATGGTATTAAGTAATGTTGTTGCAATTAGAAGGCCAACTCCCTCCACATTCCTCCGACATAATGACATTGATCTTCTACCTACACGATAGGATCTGAACATGATCATCAAGGAGGACATCCATGGGTAGTTTGTGCCACTGTTTTAAAAAACAGCCGAGCCGACTTCTACTCGGCCGAACCAGACTAAGCTATTGTCTATCGGCTCGGTGGCCGAAATAGTTCAGATGGCTAGGTTGTTACCGAGCCGGTGATCGACTCAACCGACCTTGTAACAACCTGGCCGGCTCGGTCGAGCCTGAGTTAACTCGGTCGACTCCGTCATCGTGGCAAATTGACAACCTGCAGATTTTTTTTGGGGGGGGAATGGATCCCACAACCAATTCTAATTTGGCTTAGGGTTATTTTGAGGTCCATTTACCTCTCCCAACCCTATAAAAACTACCCAACCCCTCATTTCCTCACAGCTATCTCATTGCATTTGTGTGAAAATTTGTGAGGAGTTTGTGAAGAGTTGTGGAGTTTGTTTTTGGAGTAGTAGTGAGGAGTCTTAGGCAAGCATTGGAGCAACAATGAAGAGCTTCTTGGGCAGCCATTGGAGCAACATTGAGGAGTTGGTTTGTTGGAGCAACATTGAGGAGGCGGTTTGTGCCTAGAGGTATTTTTTTTTCACTTCTAAAATTTGTTTTTGCTTATTTATTTTTTTGCGCAAATCTAAAAATTGAAAAGAGTGTTTTTTGTAAAAGAAATGAACATTGAAGCAATGTTATTTTTTTGTTTTCATTTTCAGATTTTTTCATTTCATTTCCAAGTCAAAAAATGTCTCCTATAGTGAAAGATGCTACTTGGGCATATGTTGAAATGGTTGATAATCAAATGCATTGCAAATTTTCCATAGAAAAATTAAGGAGGGTCCTGGGGGCTTTCATAGGCTGAAACAACACTTGGCAGGTATTATAGGCCAAATTACTCCATGTGAATCACCACAAATTGGGGAGATTAGGAAGGAGCTGTTAAATAGTTTTGAGAAGTTTTAGGAAGAAAAAGCTAGGCAAAAAGAAATAGAGACTGAAATTGGGAGGAAGAGGAGTATACAACAAATGATGGCTACTAGTCCCCATTTTGATTACAAGGGCTCTTCATCTATCCCTTGTAATGGTGCATCCAACCCCTTTCGCTATGCCTCTTTGGAGTCCATGCAAGAAAAAAATGGTAAGGGTAAAATGAAAAGGAAGGGTGATATGAATATGAAAAGTTATTTCACTATCACATCCTCCTCTCCATCAGATGCACATGGTCCTCAAGCTAGTAGAAATCATATGCAACCCACTTTAGATGACCATTGGAAGAAAGAATTGCGGGAGGCTGCTTGTGATTACATAGCTAGATGATGGTATGATGCTGATATCCCCTTCAATGCATTCGGTTCACCATATTATGAACCTATGTTTGATGCCATATTTGCTACTGGAAAGGGCTTCAAAGGTCCTACTATGCATGAGTTCAGGGGTTCTTGTTTGCAGAAAGAAATTTCTTCCATTGATGAGTATTTGAAAGATTTCAAAAGCTCATGGGCAAAAACATGATGTACCATCATGTCAGATGGATAGACTGATCAAAGAAATTGTACCATCATAAACTTTCTTATCTTTTGTCCACAGGGAACCATGTTTCTAAAATCAGTTGATGGATCTGATAGGGTGAAATATGGACAATTGTTGTTTCAGCTATTGGATGAAGTTGTTGAGGAGGTGGGGGTGGCTAATGTTGTTCAAATCATTACAGATAATGCCTCTAACTATGTTCTTGTTGGTAAACTGTTAGAGGAAAAGCACAAAACCATCTTTTGGACCCCATGTGTTGCACATTGCATAGACCTCATGCTTGAGGACATTGGCAAATTAGATTGGTTCAAGAGCACTGTAGATCATGGCAAAAGCATAACAAAATGTACCTACAATCATTCATGGATTTTGAGCCTGATGAGGAGACACACAGGGGGCAGAGATATTTTAGGCCTGCCATCACTAGATTTGCAACTTATTTTTTGACATTGCAATCTATGCTTTCCCAACATAGAAACTTGCAAAAGATGTTTCTAGTGATGAATGGAACCAAAGCCAGTGGTCTCACAAACAGCATGGAAAAGATTTGAAAAAGAAAGTTAATGAAGAAATATCTTGGAAAAAGGCAATAGAGATTGTGAAGGTTGCTGAGCCACTGGTTAAGGTGTTGCGGTTGGTGGATGGGGAAAGATTGGCTATGGGCTTCATTTATGAGGCTATGGATCAAGCAAAGGAGAAAATAAAGTCAACATACAAGGATAGAGTGGCTGTGTGTGGGTCCATTTGGGCAATCATTGATGAAAGATGGAATAATCAACTCCATCGCCCTATACATGCAGTTGGGTATTTTTGAACCCTAGGTATCATTATAAAGCTCTGGAGGCAGGAGCTTTGGGTGGGGAGGTTAGAGATGGATTGATTGACTGCATTGATCGCATGATCCCATTGGAGAGTGATCAGCTGGAGATACACCAACAAGTACCTTTGGCAATAACCTAGCAAAGATTGCAAGGGAAGCAGATGAGCCAGGTAAATAAAAATTTCAATTTTCAAATTCTTATTTTGTTAAATTGTTTATAATTTGAAAGTTGATTGTTGGATATAATTTGTTGAGCTAACTACACTTCTATGTTTTTTGCAACACAATGGTGGGAGGCTTTTGGTAGCCATTATCCTCAATTGCAGAAGTTTGTAATTCGTATTTTGAGTCAAACTTGCAGTGCTACTGGGTGTGAGTGCAATTGGTCTATCTTTGAGAGGATTCACAAGAAGAAGAGAAATCGTTTGGATAAAAAACAATTAAATGATCTAGTCTATGTTCAATACAACCTCTGGCTCAGACGCAACCAATTGCTAAACAAAAGACTTGATTCAGATCCCATTGTGTTGGAAGATATTGATCCAGCATCAAATTGGGTAGTGGAGAGTCATCCAACAGAGTTTGATTCTGATGGGGATCTTGATTTGGACTTACAAATGGATGCATCACTTGAACAAAATGTTCAGTTGAATGCAAATCCACTTGTACTAGCCTCAGACTCGGCCCCAAGTCCTCCAGTTGCAGGCGCTTCCTTTGCTCAGCCACGACGAAAGTGCATATCTCGTCTATCTCAGCATGCAACTGCTGCAAAGCTTGCTAGTGCTACCATTTCTACAGTTGCAGTTGGAGATGATGATGAGGAGCTGCCATGGGTTTCCCTGTCTGACTCTGATTCAGAGTCTGAACCAAATGATGTTGGCTCCTCTAGCAGTAGCCAGTAGTACTGGTGACTAGTGATGTTTTACAATTTACTTTTGTTGTAGAGGCCATTTAGAGCCTCCTTGTTTATGTGTTTTTGTTTTGATCTCTATATCATGTATGTATTGGACAGTTCACTGGGTGCCATTTTGATATAATGGATATGTTCATGAGCCTACTTTGATCATATGTTGTCTTCTCTCTATATTCTAAAACTTTGTGTTTGGAAACATGAATGAAAATCTTTAAAATTATGTTTTTTTATAAAAAAAAATAAATATTTAATTTATTTTTTACAACGACGGAGTCATTAAAATCAAACCGGCCGAGTCGATACTAAGTCAGAGTTGGAGCCGACCTCGGCCATTTCTGAATCAGAGTCGGAGTTTTAAATCACTGGTTTGTGCAGGTCTCTTCGATCAACCCTTAAGGTAGATTACGTCCAAAGATGGCCTTTTATACTGAGCACTTCATGGTTATGGGAGATAGACTTTTTATTCGACTCCCTTGTACATGTACCCCCTAGATGCACGTTGTTCGGATACCCCTAGGCCAGTTTAGATTTGGGTCGCATAGGTTACAGATCAAGACTGAGCACCAGATTAGCCGCTCAGACAAAATCTGCTAGCAGTGTCATCTCCATGAGGTAGAGATTGAGGAGCACTTCATCTTTCGTTGCCTAGTTTATTATGAGATATGGGGATGGTTATTATTCTCTGAGATATAGACACTTGGCTGATTCTTTATGTATCTTGACCAAAGATGCTTGGCCTTATACATGCAAGAGGCTCTTTATCTCTGTGCTTCAATCCTTCAACCACATCCACTCTAGAGATCAATTTCTACTCAGTAGATTACTTCCTTTTATACGGTGCTCCTGAACCAAGTCACCAAGCGGGGGATGGAGATAGATTATTCCAAATCAGTGAGGGGCTCTATTCCCATCTCTGTGAGACCCCAACTACACCATCGGACCATATCTCATTCCAACAGACAATACAATTACTAGTCGAGATCTTCTAGACCTCAGCAACAACCCATTCCTTGCTAACAACTGCACAATATTCATTTGAGCTCTCCCCACTATTCTTTTGGCTAGACATCTATGTTGAGTTTTCTCCATTCAGCTTGGGATGTTAGGAGAGAGATCTCTAGCAGTCGAGGATCACCACTTACAACTAGTACCATAGGCTAATTAGCCACTCACCTTGTACATCTTTTCCTTAGATTGCCTCATCATTATTTGGAGTTGTCCTTCTAGGGTTCTAGATTAGGATGCTCTTTTACTTCTTTATTTTTGTCTTATATAGGAGCCACTTCAACACTCATGCCTTGTATTGAAATAATTGTACCTAAGAAAGTACCATTGACCTACTTTTGTGGCCATTTGTTGGACATTAATACATTTAGCATATCTTATCTACTCAACATGGATATATGACATAAGTATAACATTAGTATAATATAAAGAAAGAAACCCACATAAGTATAATATCATAACATATGCAGAAAATTGTGACAAAGGTATGGTGATACAAGATAGTTAACGAGTTTGTCCAAGACTAGAAAGGTGGACAACTCAAGAGCTTGTCGAGAGATAAAGATTGAGAGAGAGATCGAATGATGAGGTTGATGATGTCAGAGTCACCTGGGTTTGATGGCCAAGGGCGAGGGGGCAAATAGGGCACTGGCTTGCTGTCAAAGTCCTTTGGAACCATCGTGGGGTTTGACTATATGATCCTGGAGGGGTGTACAAGCAAGGGAAACTCCTCTCATCCGAAGTTGAAAGAAGGAAACCCTGAATGGATCTCTGGCTAATCCTCTGGATTTGGGAGGTAGTTTGTTGGGCGAGAGCGCTCTACTTTGGATATGTCTGGAGCTTATCTCTCTAACGCTTTGAGAATGTGTGGTTTGATGTGTAGTTTGGCACCTCTAAATCGATCTCGATAATATCGATGGGTTTCCCATATGGGGAGCTAAGGAGAAATAGGAGGCCTCACCATTTTGTTGTTTGGTACACTTTGGAACTCTACCTGCCACTCATTGCTTCAATTTGATGGATCAATAAGGAAGTATGGGGTGATTGGTGTGGTCATCCCAGGGTGGGCCATGGCGTGTAGGAGCTAATATTTATGGCCAGTCTCCTTGATGAAGAGGGCTAAGCAATTCTGGTCTTTTTATCAGAAGAAAGTAAAGAGGGAGCCCTCCAAGTCCTTATAGAGGTAGTGTCAACGTCCTTTGATCTCATAGTATGGGGATCACCTAAAAATGAAGTGAATCTCTATCTTAGTTCTTAGATATTAAACAAAATTCTCCAAATGGTAATGTTAATTTTAGGTATGTTCTATGCTTAGAACAATTTATTTCAATTTTCACAGTTAGCTCAATATCTTTTCCAGATTAGCAATGACATTAGCATTAAAGTAAATTGCAGATAGAACATAAACATAAATCGCAGAAGACAAGCCAAGACAAGAGGACACAAGATGTGGCGCTAGCCAGGGACAAACCCCAATGTGGGGAAACCCTTGATCAATTCTTCTTATATGTTCTTCAATAGTTCAACACAGAGAGAGATAGAGATAGTACATTTACGACATAAGTCAACAATTTGACTTATCTTGATAGGAGCATAGATCATATCTAAGAAGATGATACGTGAGATCAGTTGAAGACATGCTGCTTCAACTGATTCTCCAAGGTGAATCCTTCACCTATCATTGTGCTTCATCTCGTCATCATGCTGCACCTCACCGTGCTGCACCATGTTGCACCCATCATCACAATGCTGGAGCTTATGCTGCACTGTTGTCCCAGTGTTTAGCACTGTTGTACCTTGTGCCACTGCTGCACCATGCTGTCACCCATGTGCTTGTTGCACCATTGCTGCTTTGTGTACTTGATGCACCAAGTACCTACTACTGTCCCAATGTGCTTGCAACATTATGCTTGCTGCACCTTGTCGTTGTTGCTGTCTTATTATGCCACTGCTACACAATGTCATGGTTGTCCTAATCATTGTGTTGTCCCAACATGCTGCTGTCCTAACTCACAACATTCTGCTGTCCCATCATTGTGTTGTCCAATAAGTTTGCAGCACCATGAACCATTGCTGCTATGTACAACACTGTTGTCCCATTGTTGCCGGTTAGGGCATATTTGCCTGCTGTAATAACCCTTGATCAGCTACTAAAAACAACCCTTCTTGATTGTGGCTTACCCTTGGAGAAGTGGTGGCTCCCATCGCTGCTGTTCTGGTCATAGACAACCCCCAATACACCTTCACGCTGCCTTGTTTTGGAGTGGTTAGGCCTGCGGCCTACCACAGACCTTCGCTACCACTTACAACCCACTCAAACCACCATACGTTGCCCTCGAAACAGTTCGTAGGGTTGCGGCTTACCCACAGCAGTCTACACTGCCCTTTACCAAGCGTTGGGCACCTAAGAACTCCTCCACGCAGGATGCAACAACCTTTCCTTGTCTTGACCCTTTAGGGAGTAATCTCGGTCTCCCTTACGACAAACTCGGCCCTCCAAAAGATCATGAAACAGGCCTCTATAACCACGCTGTTCAGCTCTCCTTTGCTGCGGCTAAGACAGAGTTCCCTTGCCTCCAACTTAGGGCTATCTCCTTCACAACATGACCGCGTCTTCTTGGATTAGGGCAGACTGCGACTAGACATCCTTTAGGACTACGACTAGGTCATCCTCCTTAGGGATGCAGCTAGGGCATCCTCCTTAGGACTGCGTTTTCCTTGCTAGGGCATCATCTATAGAGAAGCTCCCTTAGTCTTCTTTCCTCCAATGTCTAGGGCTTCCACTCCTAGATTTCTCTTCCACTAAAACCCAAGACAAGTGGAGAGAAATTAAGATAGAAGTGTGTGTTGAAATGACTCTCAAGTCATCTCCTTTTATACTAAAACGTTGAGAACATATGGGGTTTATTTGGTCGCTGGCTGACCTTGACGAATTGCCTTATAACACAAATAAATTCATAACTCCATGAATACATATCGGAATTGGATGATCTTTAGATCAATCCTACACCTCTCGATGAAAGGGATCCATAAAAAATATCAGCTGCCATAAATAAGATGACCCACATGGAGTTTGGCTCTAGTTGCCAATTTTAACAGGTAATCTTAATGTGGATGATGGATGACTCCTAAAGGCGACACACCTGGCAGATCCTATAAGATCGTGATATATGGTGATCTATCTCTCTATGGAGTCGACTTGTGGTTGTCCCAAGGGGATCTTGAGCGAGTGCATCCAATGCCTACATATATAAGGGGGGCGAACGATAATGGGTTCTCGTAACTCCAAAAAGTGCTCTAGATAGAATGACATCCTCAAGCCCATGCTTGTTGCAAGGGTGAGATATAGGTGGACTAAATGTACAATTTGTAGATATCCTCTCCAATTGCTTGATTTAGGTTTAGCGCATCAAGGGAAAATCTAAATGAGGGAAGGCAGTTTGGAGAGATAGGTAATCTTTAGGAGAAGCCAAGACGTCTCTGAGAACCAACCTCATGCATGGCCTAACAGAGGATCTGAAGCAAGAGCCTTCGATTAGCAAAGTGCAAGGTAGGGGTACCTGTTAATTTTTAGGTATGTTCTATGCTTAGAGCAATTTATTTCAATTTTCGCAATTAGCTCAATATCTTTTCTAGATTAGCAATCACATCAGCATAATAGTAAATTGCAGATAGAACATAAACATAAATCGCAGAAGACAAGCCAAGACAAGAGGACACAAGATGTGGCGCTAGCCAAGGACAAACCCAATGAGGGGAAACCCTTGATCAATTCTTCTTATATGTTCTTCAATAGTTCAACACAGAGAGAGAGAGAGAGAGAGAGAGAGAGAGAGAGAGATAGTACATATACAACAGAAATCAACACTTTGACTTTTCTAAGTAAGAGCATAGATCATCTCTAAGTAGATGATACATGAGGTAGCTAAACTTAGTTGAAGACGTGTTGCTTCAACTGATTCTCCCAGGTGACTCCATCACCATGTTGCATAATGATACATGAGGTAGCTGAACTCAGTTGAAGACATGCTGCTTCAACCGATTCTCCCAGGCGACTCCATCACCATGCTGCACCTATCATTGTGCTGCTCCTCATCATCATGCTGCACCTATCATCACTATGCTGCATCTCATCATGCTTCACCAATCATGACTGTACCCATCAATGTACTGCATCATGTACAATTGCTATCCCATGTGCTTGCTGCACCATGCTTGCCACCATGTGCTTGTTGCACCTTGCTTAACATACTGTTGTCCCAATGTGCTTGCAACACTATGCTTGCCACCATGTGCTTGCTGCACCTTGCTGTTTCTGTTGTCCCAATGTGCTTGCTGCACCTTTTTGTTGCTGCTGTCCCAATGTGCTTGCAACACTATGCTTGCCACCATGTGCTTGCTACACCTTGTTGTTGCTGTTGTCCCATTGTAACCTATAGCAACCCAACAATCATGCCCAAAACATACCTTGAACAACCTCAATAAACTGTGGCCTAGTCAAGGTAGATTGCTGCCTCCACATGCTGTTGTTCTGGGCATATGGCAACCCCTAACACCTCCACATTGGCTTGTTTTGGAGTGGCTAGGCTTGTGGCCTGCCACAAACCTCCACTGCCACCTACAGCCCATTCAAAACACCTTATGTTGCCCTCTAAACTGCTCGTAGGGCTTGCGGCTTACACACAACAACCTACACAACCCATCACCATGAGTTAGACACCTAAGAACTCCTCCACGCAGGCTGTAACAACCTCTCCTTGTCTTAGCCCTTTAGGGAGTAATATCGGCCTCCCTTACAACAAACTCGACCCTCCAAAAGATTAGGAAACATGCCTCTATAACCACGTTGTTCAACTCTCCTTTGCTGCGGTTTAAGACAGAGTTCCCTTGCCTCTAACTTAGGGCTATCTCCTTCACCAAGAACATCAATGCTAGAATGAGTTTATGAAACTCAGAGGCTTTTCCCAAACCAGGTCCGGCATCACTACTACATAACTTCTGAAAGTTAGGATCCATCGAGGTAGTCACGAGTCTACAGTTCACCATTTCAAATCTGGAATCCAACTCCCTCTTACTCTTGCAAATGAGAGGGTCTGCACCTGTCAAAAAGAGGTTGTCCTCATAAGTTGCCATTATGAGAGGTCCATCATCCACAACCTTCAAGTAATGGTTTGGATCGACTTCACTCCTAGTGAATCTCAACTTCATCAGACAGCTATCAATCCTCTCATACTAAGCCCGAGGTGTTTTGCTTCAAGCCATAGAGGGCTTTCTTCCACCTGTATACATGAGATTCCCAATCATGAATCTCAAACCCCTCAGGGTGTTCCAAACCTGTGGACCTGCTACCATTGTTTTAAAAAACGGCCGGCTCGGAACCGACTCGGTCGAGTTGGTCTGAGCCAGGCCTGAGATTTGCAACTCGGCCAACGAATTGGTTCGGCTGGCCAGGTTAATATCGAGCCGGCTGAGTTCGTATCAACCCGGCCGGGTTACGTATAGCTGCCGGTGGACTTAAAAAAATAGCTTTTTAATTTTTTTTTCACCCTCAGATCATTTCTGTGCTTCTTGCCTGGTATCCCTACTCTCATTTGATTTGCATTGATAGTCTTTTCCATGACAAATTGGACCCTTTCACCTTTTGTCCCACATGGCTATGCTGCCATGTTTTTTAATTTCAGATTTCTTGTGTTTTATTTATTAACCTATCACCTCTTCCTATGTTTGTACTCTTTCAAGTTTTTTATTTGTTTGTTGTCTAGTTTCTATCTACATTTTTTCACCATCAACTGTACATTCCTCCTTATTTGGCTGCGATGATATTAGTTTAGAATGGATCGACTTTTATGGAGTTTTGGGTGTGGTGTAGGATATGACTTTATCCTATTTTCGAAACTGTACTATTTATTTGTCAAAGATCAATGAAACAGGGAGTGAGTTATTGGTAATGGAATAATCTTGTATCTATCTTATTACACTTTAATATGAATTCTTATTCTAATTGGTGTGTCACAAAGCCCACAAAGTGGCATTAGAGCTTACATTTGTGTGATTTGGATTGGATCTTATATTATTTGCCATCTAGCTTGATCAGTGTTGCACGAAGCGCCCCCCCCGGTTCGAAGCTCCGAAGCGCGTCTCGTACGGAAGCGCCTAGGAAGCTTCGTCGGAAGCGGCGCTTCCATGCCTCCGAAGCACGCTTCGGGCGGCGCTTCAGGCCTCCGAAGCGCGGCGCTTCGGGGGAGGAAGCGCACGCTTCACGCACGCTTTCGTGCGCTTCGCCCAAACATCCAGTGCGCAAGGAAAAATGTCACATTTTTTTAAATTTTTTTCTTAAGTTATGTTAACTTAGCATTAAGGGGGTGGGTTAGGGTGAGGTTAGAGTGAGGTTAAGGTGAGAATGAAAAGAATAAAGCCCCCATTCATTCCTCATTTTCTCACTTTGAGTTTATGAGAGTTGGAGAAGAGAAGAGAGGAGAGAAGAGAAAGGAGGAAAGGAGAGGAGAAGAGAGGAGAGCTTGGAGGAGTGAAGAAGGAGGAGCTAGGAGAAGGAGAAGGAGCTTGGAGCAAGAGCTTGGAAGACTTCATCTACAAGAGCTAAAGAGGTAAGTTCAAACCACAAACTCCCTTATTTTTTTGACAATTTTTTTGTATTTTTCTCCTCACTCTCCTACTCTTTCCCATTGTTTCTACTTGCTCCTTTATTTACAGATTGTCCACCACCTATATCCATATTCCAAGATGGTGTTCTTTTGGCTTCTATGTATCCTTCCACTCTTGGTTTTAATGATGGCAAAGGTGAATATGAATAGAAGGGAAGAAACAGAAGAGGATAGTGGTAATGGTCCCAATATGAGTGACCCAATGTATGATGAGGAGGAAGGGTTTGAAGAGGAAGGGGATGAACTTGAAGGAGACACTGAAACACAAGATGGGAAAGCTACATCAACACCCTTGTGGAACTATGTCACCAAACTTGATGGGGGAAAGGGTGGTGGATCTTACAAATTTGTGTGCCCTCATGGTTGTCATGGAGGAAAACCATATTGTGGTTCCTATACCCGTCTGAGGAGGCATCTTTGTGGGGTCCTGGACAGTGATGAAAAAAAGGGTCTTGTGGGGGTACAAATTTGCCCAAACATTTCAACTGAACAAAGAAGAAAATACATCCAAATAGAGATGGCTGCACAACAAAAACACAAGAAACAAAAAACTCATTCTGAATCAAGTGCAACCTCTAAATTTGGTAGTTGCTCATCTCCTCATGGTACTTCTACAAGCTTTGGAGGTGCTAGAAAGAACATAGGGGATTTCCTTAATTGCTGGGAGGGATGATGGGATGGAAAGATAGTCCGTTTTCTTTGGTGCTTGCGGGTGTACCATTCAAATGTGCTTCGCTCTCCCTATTGCAATTGAAATGGTAAAGGCCATCAATTGAAGCAAGACCCAAAAGGATACAAGGCCCCCAACTGATGAGGGGGAAAGGGGGCTAGAACAGTGTATAGAAGAGAAAAAGCTAAGGTTCAAAGAGCTTTGACACGTTTTACAAATGAGTGGGTAGATTCTGGGGTATCCATTGTATCAGATGGGTGGACAAATATTAGAAACCAACATTTTGATAAATGTATTGGTGTTTTTCTAGTGGTGCAGTATTTATTGCATGTCATGACCCCTCCTCCATCACTGCCATCTGCACAAAACATTGCAAGATCTCCTATTGAAATCAATCAAAGATGTTGGTCCGAGTAATGTGGTTCAAGTGATCACAGATAATGCAGCAAATTGTAAGGCAGCAGGGAAAATTATTGAGCGTACTCATCCACACATCTTTTGGTCTGGGTGCCTGGTTCACACATTGAACCTTTTGATGCATGATATTGTGAAACACAAAGATTGTGGGTGGATTGCTGAGGGTTACAGGAAAGGGAAGCAGGTCATTAAATTCATCACAAGGCATACAAGGGTAAACTACTTCTATGGCACTTACTCCAAGTTGCAGTTGCTTAAAATTTCAAAGACAAGATTTGCTAGTTATTACCTCACCTTTAGGCGGCTAGTGAAGGTGAGACAAGCTTTAACTAATCTGGTGTGTGCTGATTCATGGGATGAAATTA